>JAKUBK010000342.1:0-10024 GCA_030566875.1 Waltiozyma chaumierensis | reverse complement strand
CAATAAGACCAAGAGGTAGTAACAGCAACATCCAATTCTCCAATACGCCAACCCGTCATTTACTCTTCCAGTTTGTCAATCCAGAAATCAGCATCTCTGAGTTCTTGGACCAGATAACATACGGGCCTATTCAAGGCGTCCGTATGATTTCCAGAAAGTCTAAGGTGACAGGTATAGGTGTTGGTGCTGGCAATGATATCATCTTAACTTTCCTAACTACAGCCACAGCCTTATCATGTTATAATAATCTGCTTACGTATCTGGCCACGTTCAAGAAAAGTTTGAGATCAGAGAAGTTTTTAGCTGTTCGGTTTGTCAATTGTGATTCCACTGGAGTGGCCACTGATCTGAGAGATAGGGTTAGAGATGAAGGCGTTGTTAGGTGTGTTGTTATTCATGGAATTGACAGGGTTGTTTCAGCTGCTGAAGAAGAAGATGAGAAACTAGCTGAAGAAGAAGAAGATGTTGATGATGATGATGATGAGAGGATAAGTGGTATGGTTAGAGATGCGTTGGTCAAGTTTGGAAAGATTGAAAAAGTGGTGATTGTTAGGACTGAGGATAAGGCAGATGGAAGCAAGAAGAAAAACCAGAAGAACAAGTTGTCTGCAGTGGTTCATTTCTGCAATATCGTTTCTGCTATCAAGTGTGTGGAATTGTTGAAACTCACCACTTCTACTACAACAGCAAGAAGAAGGTCATCCGGAAGCAATGCTAGTACTAAGAAGAGCAATGAGTACGATTGGACCCATGTACAGGTGTTGTATGGTGTTGATAGATGCCAACAACAACCTTCTTCTTCCGAAGATGAAGAAGAAGAAGAAGAAGAAGAAACCCACCAATACTTTGATCTTGGCAACAGGTCACGCGGTAGTTTTCCTATCGATCCACTACAAGAAGAACCAGTAGTTAACAACAACAACAACAATAACTATGAAGAAGGCGATATGACAGCCTCTGAGCAGCAGCAGCAGCAGCAACAGCAGCAGCAAGAGCAACAGTTTATCAATTATTCCACGCCATTAATGAACCGTACGATGGTCTTCACTGATCAGCCAATGTCAATGTCAATGTCAGTTCCAATTCCTATGCCAACACCGTTGCAATTCCAACAAGCACCACCACAAACCAATCGAACAATCTGTCTTGGTAATCTCCATCCAAACACAACACCAGAGGACATTTGCAATATAATCAGAGGTGGGATTCTGCAAAAGATCAAGTATCTCCCATCACGCCGTGTTTGCTTCATCACATTTGTTCATCATCAGGACGCTGTGGGGTTCTTTGATCGAATCGTCAATGGTTCTGACAAGGATCAATTACGTCTGTTTGGGAAACGAATGAAGGTGGGTTGGGGAAGAGAGTCAGGAACCCTTTCAAGGGAGATAGAATTGGCAGTTACCATTGGTGCTTCTAGGAACATTTACATTGGTTGTGATAGTATGGCTGACAATACTGATGACTTACCAAACTTGAGTGAAGTCCGTCGTGATTTCCAAGAAACTTATGGTGATATCGAACAAATCAATTACCTCAACACCTCAAACGTCAACATCAACTCTAAACCTAAGGCTTTGTTTGTCAATTTTTTGAATATTTCTCATGCTATTCATTTATTAAGGGACTTGGAGAATGATCCGATCAATTTCCATCTGAAGTTTGCAAACAAGTATAAGTCATTCAAATTTGCCTTTGGTAAAGATAGATGTGGCAATTTACCTACTCTGATGAATCACAAAAAGAGAAATGATAACAGATCAGCCAGGGGGAAAGACAAGCAGCAGCAGCAGCAGCAGCAGCAGACAAAGAAGAACCAACAAGAACAAGAACAAGAGATTGTTCCTGATCCTGATACTATCGGTGTAGAAGACACCAGCATTATCACTCTGGACTCTTCAAACACCAGCAGTAACACCGATTTTGAAATCATAACTTCTCCACCACCTCGTCCATCTTCCACAAAACTCACCTTCTCCAATAATCAATCTAAACCTAAGTATCCATCTCAGACAAAGTCTCAGTCTAAGTCTAATAGAACGAATAGAAACAAGTCTAAGAACAAATCCAATCACCACGATTTAATTTCTGACAGTTACATCACAACCGGATCTCAAGTCATGTCTCAGTATTTACTTGCATCCAGACAAAACACCGCCTATGATTAGATATATGGTAGATATCCTTTTATTATTTATTTATTTATTTATATTCCCTAAAATAAGTCTTTTAAGCTAGCTCTAATTTCTTTCTATATATTATAAATTTAAACCAATTTATAATTATATATATACGTCATCATGGCCTATATATTAAGATCTAATGACAAACATCAGACAACACCCAATCCCAACACCCATACTAAATATCACACTACTAAACCATTGAATTTCCTGCTTCTTGATATTTGTTTGTTGATAATGATCATATGATATCAGTCGATATGGATTTGTTAAAGGTTTGCATATATTCTTAATTAGTGGTAACAGTGAATTCCAATATGTATCTTGTTCCAAAGTGGATGGTTCAATTGGTAATGGTGATATCTTTGGCAAATTAACAAGTTCTTCAATGTCTTTATAATCATTGATGATTTCTCCAAGATTTGGTTCTTTATCTTCAAGGATTGGAAAGTCAACCATTCCTGAATAATCAACTTCAAAGTTACTTCCACTTTTTGCTAAGATTTTCCCACTCGAATCTATTCCTAATTCTTTCAATTCTTTCAATTCCATCATAACCATCTCCAATTTCCCCTCAATTCCCATCTGATTACTATTCTTATTAGATCCCCCTTCCTGCTCCTCTAGCAACACCTCTCTAACTTTCCCTTCGAATCCACTTACCAATCTCCGTCTTTTCCAAGGTTCAAGAAACAATTGGAAGATCAAAAACAATACAATATTAACACCCATTAAAATAAACGTCCCCCAAGTAGACATCCTCCGGATCTTATCCGACCAGATCTGTTCCTCATGATACCTAGTCAAGATAGCTCTTGATAATCGATCTTGTAATTCCAATTCAGTCTTTTCAGCTAGTTCCAAAGCTTGACAAGTTTGATTTTCCAATGCGGTATTACTATGATCTTGGGTGTACAATTCAGTGAAATGTTGCAAATCCTCGGGACTCCATTGAGATTTCCGTTGGAGTAATTCATTGATCTCATGTTGTGTTTGAGATCTTTGTTTGATTGCCTTTTGATGTGAAGCTTTTGATTCTTGGAGATCTTCTTTGGCGGTATTTAATTGAACTTCTAAAGAATCAATGGATTCTCGAAGTTGTTGGATCGATGAATACCCCGTCACGTCATTCAAAGCTCTCGTTGCTGTAAGTAGGGTTTCTTGAAGAGAATCCAAGTACAATTCAAGACGTTTGGTCCATAATTGACGTTGACGGTTCTTAGCAGATGGTAAGTTTGGAATAATCTCACCAGTTGAAGTTTGGTTGAAATTGTATTTCGAGTTATTTTCTTCCTTTTCCAATTCTGCAAGTTTGGCGTTTGCCCTTTGGATCGCTTGTTTGGCGTGATGGTATTGTTTTGCTAAAGAGGATTGAAGTCGTTGAATGTACGCTGTTGTCGATTCGTATTGGGATTGATACTTGTCGATGTAAGGTTTCAGTCTTTCTGACAACGGTGGAAGAGGTTCTTGCTTTTTCTTTTGCTCATCGCCTTCAAGTGGTGGTGGTGGTGCTGATGAAGGTGGATTCTCTTTTGTATCTCTTGTTGAATGGAAACTTCTGATAGAAGGTTTGTCCTTGATTATTGATTTGGTTTGCCGTGTGATTCTAGAACTGCTCAATAAATTCGGATTTTGAAAACGGTTTGCCGCCAGGCATATTGAACGAAACATCAGCTTGTTTTTCTATTTGACAAACTACGGGTTTGCTGAAGATGAACTGGTTCTAAGTAACGAATCAGCTTCTTCACACCTGGAGGGACCTGGTGAATCTTGGAGGGTCCGGCCTATTGTTGTTGGTCTTTAGAACTTCTGCCAGGTAAACGCGGGTAATTTAAGTTTGCAAATCTCGCGTCTTTGTGGAATTTGAAAATGTCCTGTGTGGTTTCAAATGGAATAACGCGTCTCAACCTCTGGGTACTAAGAGTGATATTACTTGTTTGCAAACGAGACCCATTTGGCAAACTAAAGTTGATTATCAGGTACTCTTCTATTGTATTTGTGTCAAAGAGATCTCTCTTCTTATCAAACTATCGATAAATAACACCTATCTCCTTCTTGTTCTACACAACTACAACATGGATTACACACCAGTAATTGATCAAAACAAAGCCACCAGAGCATTATACCAAAGATCATCATCTGATGAATATATCCCGCGTCCAACGACATCTGCCACCGCAGCCTCTTCCACACATAAACACAGTCCTACCAAATCATCGCCTTTGAAACATGACTCCTCAACAACAAGAGATCTACGGATCCCACGAGGTGTTCCCATGACTAAACCTAAACAATCATACAATACGACCGTCAATCCTAAGACAGGTGAATCCAACTCTGGAGATAGATCCTTCTTCCTGAGGTGCAAAGAGCTAGAAGAAGAAATCAGCAAATTAAAGAAAGATACAGCTTCAAGACTTTCTATAAAGGATGATATGATCGCTGAGAGGGATTGTCAGATTAAGGAAAAGGATAGAATGATCACTGAGTATGAGTTCAGGATCAAAGATTTGGCGGAATGGTATGATGGTACCAAGCTGAAGTTTGTCAAGTATCATGGGTTATATCAAGATAGTCAGAAAGAGATTAAGGAATTGAAGAAGTCTTTGGAGATTGCTGAGTCTGAAAATAAAGAGAATAATGATACACAGGTGAAGTTGGAAAATCAGTCTGTTCCTGAATCTGAAAGAATCCATAATATTGTTGCTGATATGCTTCCAGAACTTCTCAAAAAGTATAATAAGCAAAAGGATTACAAAGTAGAAAAAGAGGAAGAGGGGGGAAAGAACCGTATTTCAACTCCAAATCGTAATACCAACACTCAACAAGTTCCCTCATCTACTCCATTTAACAAAAATAACAACACCACTAATACTGGTACTAATAAAACTATCAATAATGATACTACTAGTAAAGAATCTGAAGACGAAGAAGAAGAAGAAGAAGAAAATTATGAAGAAATATTGAAGCATCTTTTGAAGAAATGCTCAAAGTCAAAGTCACAGACTATTAAATGTGATGAAGAAGTAGGGAATGAAACAGCCCAATTTCTTAACGGATCTGGTCCACAGTTCAACAATGAACAACCTCAGCAGCAGCAGAGCCAACAAGAGCAACATATTCCAACCCATAATGCTCCAATAAAAAACGAAGTGGACGCTATTAAACAGAAATGGGAAGCAGTATCAGACTTAAAGGAACCAATAAAGAGATTAAATGACTATTTCAATTTGAAAGATATCCAAAAGCAAGACCAAAGTGAAGTTGCTGAATTATTACAAAGAGTTGCAATGAAACTAAAGGATGAATCTGAAATCCAAGTGTGCACACAGACATCAGATGTTCAATTAAGTTCACAATATCATACAGAGAATCAAGAACAAGCACACCAACACAACAAGACTCCAGTTCAACGAAATTCCTTCCGTACTTCTTTGAATAACAACAATGAAGAAAAACATGCTGGTGAACCACAGCTTTGTCATTGTACCAAATGTCAAGTTGGAAGATGTTCTCCTGTCCTGGAAGATTTGACATCTGGGTCCAATGGTCTTCTTAACCTTCTACATAATCAATAAAATTAATTGATAATTTATAATTGACATTTGAGCTCTTCTGGCCATTGTATAGGCAATATTCTATTGACGGTCATCACGTGCGTGGTCACGTGCTGCGCTGCGTGCTCTTAACAAACTCAAGATCTCTTGTTCAATTTGAAATGGGTGGCGAAAATACAAAAACACCATGGATGCGTTAACGAATCTGTTAAAAAAAGTAGCCAGGTGTACTAAACCCAATTGATCACTGTTTTACCTTATATCTCTCTCAAGAACCAAGATGGAAGAAATAGGTATCACTCCAAGCTCTGTCCCAATTACAGACAAGTCCAAATTCGACTCACTTTTCATCAAACCAACAACCAACAGTAATAACAACACTTCAGATTTCCCAACTCAAGATATCTACTTAAAGCTTAAGAAGTTAGAAAAAGAATTCGAATTATTACAATTACAAGAAGACTACGTTAAGGATGAACAACGTCACCTAAAACGTGAATTAGTCCGAGCTCAAGAAGAAGTGAAACGTATTCAATCTGTTCCTTTGGTAATTGGTCAATTCTTAGAACCTATTGATCAAGCAACAGGGATCATTTCATCCACCACTGGTTCCACATACGTCGTTCGTATTCTTTCAACATTAGACAGAGAACTTCTCAAACCATCTGCCTCTGTTGCATTACATCGTCATTCTAATGCCCTTGTTGATATTTTACCACCTGAGGCTGATTCTTCAATTTCCATCTTAGGTGATGGTGAGAAACCTGATGTCACTTATGCTGATGTTGGTGGTTTAGATATGCAAAAGCAAGAAATTAGAGAAGCTGTCGAATTACCTTTGACTCAAGCTGATTTATATAAACAAATCGGTATTGATCCACCAAGAGGTGTCTTATTATATGGACCTCCTGGTACTGGTAAGACTATGCTTGTTAAAGCCGTTGCTAATTCTTCAACAGCCTCTTTTATTCGTGTCAATGGGTCTGAATTCGTCCAGAAATATTTGGGTGAAGGTCCAAGAATGGTTCGTGATGTTTTCAGATTGGCTAGAGAGAATTCCCCTTCTATTATTTTCATTGATGAAGTCGATGCTATTGCTACTAAAAGATTCGATGCTCAGACAGGTGCTGATAGAGAAGTTCAACGTATTCTTTTGGAATTGCTTAATCAGATGGATGGTTTTGATCAAACTACTTCTGTCAAGGTCATCATGGCTACCAATAGAGCTGATACTTTGGATCCTGCCTTGTTGAGACCTGGTAGATTGGATAGAAAGATTGAATTTCCTTCCTTGCGTGATAGAAGAGAACGTCGTTTGATCTTCACTACGATTGCCGCTAAGATGTCTTTGTCTCCTGAGGTTGATTTGGATTCCTTGATCATTAGAAACGATCCATTGTCTGGTGCTATTATTGCTGCTATTATGCAAGAAGCTGGGTTAAGAGCCGTTAGAAAGAATAGATACGTTATCTTGCAGAGTGATTTAGAAGAGGCTTATTCTTCCCAGGTCAAGACAGAGAGTGAGGTTGATAAGTTTGAGTTCTATAAATGATCTACTTTGTATATTTTTGGTAATATATTTGCACCAGCATAGACGACTGAAAAGAGAGCTTATAATATCCTTGTTATAGTAATTATAATAATGTCTAATACTCGCGATAATTACCGGTTTCGGACAAAGGACTCAACCAGGCAGCGGGCGCGTTGACGAAAAATCCAATGAGTGCGAGAAGGAAACCTCAAACAAAGCTAATGTGTAACTGGATATGATGTTTAAATCAAGACACATTCAGGACTGAAAGCAACCAGCATCCACCATCTGCTTCAGGTCTCAATCCATAATTCAACAGAATGCCAATCGTTTCAAACCTAGACACATTTCTTCACCGTTCGCATGATTTGCTTCTAATCAATCCTTCAACAACCAGAATCTCCATAACATATGGGTCTCAAAGCAAGAAGATTCTGAAGAAGTCCAATTCCAAAATTGAAAAGAAACCAACTGCTACTGAATCCGAAAACAAATCTTTTATCGCTGTCAAAGTCTACAATGACAAGACCGGTGAATTGTACAGATATCAAACTGGTAAAGTTAAGGATCTTTCTAAATTGATGACAGCATTAGGACCATACGGTGTGCAGATTGAACAACCACTCAAGAATAAGAAGAACAAGAAGATTACATCCACAACGACACAGGCTGAAGAGCAAACAGAGGAGAACCAGCTAGAAAACCAAACCAATGCGGAAGATAGATTAAGTTTAAGAGGATTTGGCTCTGTGTTTGCTAATGTTGATTACAAAGAAGAAGATGAATTGGAAGAACAAACATCAACCACTGGATTTGGTGCTGCTGTGGAAAGCAAATCCACCGTTGATACTGAGAATTCAAATGGGTCCAAGAAGAACAAG
This sequence comes from Waltiozyma chaumierensis, assembly GCA_030566875.1. Taxonomy (NCBI): domain Eukaryota; kingdom Fungi; phylum Ascomycota; class Saccharomycetes; order Phaffomycetales; family Wickerhamomycetaceae; genus Waltiozyma; species Waltiozyma chaumierensis. The sequence continues at coordinate 1,872 of JAKUBK010000342.1, read as the reverse complement.
AAGAAGAAGGGTAAGAAATAAATGTATACGATTAATTCATAATAACAGCATACATATCAACATTGTTGTTTTACGGGGGGAAAAAACTCCATTTAACAAAAATATATCATAATAAAAAAACAACGATACTAACTATATATTACTCTATAAATATCCTTTAGCAAGCTTTTTATAATCAATTTCCAGATTGAAAACAACACCTAGACCTTCATCACATCTAACAATAACTCTATCATTTCCAACCACTCTGTTACTACTACTAACTTCCCCACCCATATAACTTTCCCAATTTTCCACATCCCATTTTAAACCTTTAGTGGACAATCTCACAGAGCAGGCAAGCGGTAAGAGACCACAATTGGATCCATGAAATATGGAATTAGTCTTAATGTGAGAATATCCCTTTGGAAGGTATGTTATTAGATCAGTGCTTGTTAAGTGATACATTGATATCTGGGATTGTGTTCCGTCTGGAGTAGTAGTAGTAGAAGAAGAAGAAGACGACAACGACGTTGATGATGAGGTTAAAGATGGTGAAGCATTGGAATGGTGTTTGATAAGGACGTTTATGGAATGGATTGTATGATCAAAACGACCGTTGATCCCTCCAATTATAAGCACTTGAATCTTATAGTTCATAGTGTTTGTAGTGGTAGAGGTCAAACTAGAAGAGTTTGTTTTCTTCATGTCATCGTATAGTGTGATGATACCGTCATAATCATCAATCTTATGGTATTCAATCTCCAAATTTCTCTCTCTATGGTGATAGTAAACTTCAAGAAATTTTAAACATTTGCCTAAATCAGTATCATACTGTGTTGACTGTCTTATAATCTTGACTCCTCTCTCAGTGTAATAAGATCTGACGTCATCACGAAGTGAATCCAAATCACCAATGATGAAAGCAGGAAGATAATCAGCTCTGTCTAATTTGGTTGATTGGAAATAATCGTATAATCTATTAGCGCCACCATCAGCACAGATTTTTAAATCATAACGGCTCCATAAGTTGATAAATTGTGGGATGTCAATCGACTGATTAAGGATCAGTAGTACGTTATGAAATTTTGATGATTTTTGGTTTGGGTAGAAGATCTCTGGTAAGTTAAGTTCATGAAATGGTTCTTCAAAGACAGGTAAGGGGACATCTAGAGATTCTGGGTTTTCGATGACTTGGGCTGTCATCGTGGTGTTGTTCGAAAGTATGGAAAGGATAGATTGCATCTGAAACTACTCTGACATCGTAAGTGCTAAGTTCAGTGAAAACTTTGATGGGATTTTTTATTAATTTATTGAAACAACTCTGTGAATCAAACAATGGGCCAATTGATCAGCATGTCCTACAACCTGCTGCTGCTGTTGCTGCTGCAGATTATTAAATAACGTTATATTTCTGTCCACGCCAGTCCACTCAGTTGATAGTGTTAGTTGGACTATGCTAGGCGCACGACCCAGCGGCTAAAAACCACCCAAAAACAACAATACAAACAGACTGAAAAGGCCTATAAGAGCATAAACTTGTCCACCAATCAGAGGTCTGGATTGTGCTACCTCCAGACAATTACAAGTTATATCTATAATATAATTCTATCAAAATCAGTATCAGGAATATAGCGCTTCTGTTAATTTTATAATCAAGTTACCCTCTTGTCTTTATTAACGTTCAAGAATTAAGATGACAAGTACATCAACAAATCCTGGTTCAGCAGGATCTTCCTCAACAACAAATGTCAACAACTCAACACCATCAACAACAAATCAAGATAAGTACAAATACAGAATCGAGATCCAACAAATGATGTTCGTCTCCGGCGAACCCTTAGACCCACCAATAGAAACAACATCATTGATAGAAGACATCGTTCGTGGTCA
>JAKUBK010000341.1:0-10214 GCA_030566875.1 Waltiozyma chaumierensis | reverse complement strand
GGGAGACGGAATTGTTGTATTGTTTGAAGTTGGCTAAGCAACAGCAAGAAATCAAGGATACCACCAAAGACTTTTGGTCACTTGCAGAGTTCATGAAAACCACTAACGCCTTGAGTCGAGAGAATTAAAGTATATACATTGTTTATAATATATATATATATATATATTGTACATGTATATAAAAAGAGCACTAATTCTCCATGGATCAGTTTAAAAAAACCTTATGGCAAACTTATGACAGCTATATTATTACCATATGAATGCAAATAAAGACAACCCAAACCAAATTTTTTATTAAAAAATAAACATCGACAGTGTAAATATATATATATATATATTCCAGAACCGATTAAAAATAATTGACAAGCCTCTCTTAATTGTCAGCAGCAACGTCTTCAACAGAAGGACAGGTACAGATCAAATTCAAGTCACCATAAGTATCATTCAATCTAGCAACAGTTGGCCAGAACTTATTCTTCTTCAAGAAATCCAAAGGATAAGCAGCCAGTTGACGATCATAACCTCTGGTGGTTTCCCAGTCCTTTGAAAGAATGATATCTTCAGCAGAATGAGGAGCATTCTTCAATACCAAACCTCTAGAATCACCAACTATTTGCCATTCGATTTCTTGCTTGATGGAGATCATAGAATCGACAAATCTGTCCAACTCTTGTAAGTTTTCAGATTCCGTTGGTTCAATCATTAAAGTACCGGCAACTGGGAAGGCTAAAGTTGGAGCATGGAATCCGTAATCCTGCAATCTCTTAGCAACGTCAATGGCCTCAACCCCCTTGCTTTGATACTTTCTCAAGTCGACAATGAATTCATGACCAGAGAACTTGACACCGTCCTCGTTGATGAAGGCAATGTCGTAATGTTCCTTCAATCTAGCCATCATATAGTTAGAGTTCAAAATAGCAATGGAAGTGGCGAATGGTAGACCCTTGGCGCCCAAGAGCTTGATGTAAGAGTAAGAGATTGGTAAAATAGAGGCAGAGCCATAAGGAGCAGAAGAAACCGAATCAATGCTTAATTCGTTATGGTTTTCAATTGGATTGATCTCATGAGAGGGTAGGAATGGAACCAAATGTTCAGCAACACAGATTGGGCCAACACCTGGACCACCACCACCGTGAGGAATGGCAAAAGTCTTATGCAAGTTCAAATGACAAACATCTGCGCCTAAATCACCTGGAGATGTCAACCCCACTTGAGCATTCATATTGGCACCATCAAGATAAACTTGACCACCATTAGTATGGATCAAATCAATGACTTCACGAATGGTTGGTTCGAATAAACCATAAGTGGATGGGTATGTGATCATAATTGCGGCCAATTGTTCCTTGTACTGTTCAACCTTAGCGTGTAAGTCAGTCAAATCCAAGGAACCATTGGACAAACATTTAACAGGAATAACCTTCAGGTTAGACATAGCGGCAGAAGCAGGATTGGTACCATGAGCAGAAACAGGGATCAAACAGATGTTTCTTTGGAATTCACCCTTTGATTCAAGGTATGATTTGATGACACGTAAACCAGTGAATTCACCTTGAGCACCAGAGTTTGGTTGTAAAGAAGTACCAGCAAACCCAGTGATATCAGCTAAATCGGATTCCAAGTTCTTAATCAATTCCAAATATCCTAAAGTTTGATCCTTAGGAGCAAATGGATGGATAGACCCAAACTCCGGCCATGATAACGGTAACATCTCCACAGTACCGTTCAATTTCATAGTACAAGAACCTAATGGGATCATAGAGTTGGCAAGAGAAATATCCTTGGATTGCAAGTGGTGCAAGTATCTTAGGATGGCTGTTTCAGAGTGGTGGGTGTTGAAGACTGGGTTGGATAGAATGGCGTCTGTTCTTCTAAGCTCTGGTGGAAATTCTGGAAATTGCTGGATTTCGTTGATTGAGATGGTAGAAGATGTGAACAATTCGGTCATGTTGATCAAATCTTGCTCAGTTACAGTTTCATCTAAGGACAAAGAAACGGTCTGTTCGTCAACTTTGTATAAGTTGGTTTGATATTGGACCACGGCTCTGGTCAACAATTCGTCAGAAGTGACGCCGTTAAGCTTGATTGTCAAGGTGTCAAACCATTGTGTTGTCTGTAACTCATGTTCAGAGTTGTCCCTAACCTGTTGAGCCAAGATAGAAGTGTAGCCATGGATCCTCTCAGCAATCTTCTTCAATCTGTCAGGACCATGGTAAACAACGTAGTTGGCAGCAATGTTAGCTAACAAAGCTTGAGCTGTACAGATATTTGAAGTGGCCTTGTCTCTCTTGATATGTTGTTCTCTGGTTTGTAAGGCCAATCTTAAAGCCTTGTTACCCAACCTGTCCTTGGAAACACCAACAATTCTGCCTGGGATCTTTCTGTTCAACTTTTCAATGACGGCAAAGAACCCAGCATGAGGACCACCAAAGCCCATTGGAACACCTAATCTTTGAGTGGAACCAAGAACAATATCAGCACCGAATTGAGATGGTGGAGTTAATAAAGTCAAGGCCAACAGATCAGAAGCAACGGAGAATAAACCCTTTTGAGCATGGATGAAGTCAGAAAGGCTTTGCAATTGGGTTTGGTCAATGATAGAACCTGAAGAAGATGGATATTGGACTAAGATACCAGATATATCAGACTTGATGGATTCTAGCTTTTCTAAAGCAGACCCAGACTTCAAATCCAATTGAACAATCTCAATCTTTAAAGGAATAGCTCTAGATTTTAAAACACTTAAAGTTTGTGGATGGATATCTAAATCAACGACAAACTTAGTCTTCTTCTTCTTAGAGTTGTTGAAGGATAAAGACAAAGCTTCGGCAGCAGCAGTACCTTCGTCCAATAAAGATGCATTGGCGATTGGCAACCCTGTCAAATCACTGACAATGGTTTGGAAGTTCAATAAAGACTCTAAACGACCTTGAGAAATCTCAGGTTGGTAAGGAGTGTAAGAAGTGTACCATTCTAGTGATTCCAGGATGTTTCTCTTGATAACAGGAGGGGTAATCGTACCGTAATAACCTCTACCAATGAAGGACTTGAGAACTTTGTTTTTAGAAGCAAGTTCTTGCAAATGTTCAATCATCTGGGTCTCAGTGAAACCGTTTTCAGGCTGAACATTCAACTTTCTTTGAACAAGCACTTGTTCTGGAATCACTTGCTTAATGAACTCTTCAAGATCTGAGAAGCCTAAAGTAGACAACATATGTTGAACATCACCAGCATTTGGCCCTAAATGTCTGTTGGCAAATGTGTCTAGTGGTTTCAGCTTGTCTGAGACTCCTGTTAATGAAGAGGGGTTATATGTGCGGTTGTATGATTGGGAAGAGATATCAGCTTTGGTGAAAGTGGAGTTCAAACGTAAAGAAAGCGAAGCAGATGATAATCTGACAGTGTTGACAAGACCCGCTTGAGACTTGAGCATAGTTCTTGGGAGAAACGATCTAGCACGTTGTGTTATTCTAATCATGATTGTACGAGTGTATATATGTCTGTGTGTAAGAGGGGTTGATTCCAACTATAGAATTTGAAACCTCTACTGCGCGTGAATATTTTCAGATTGAAATGATTCAGATGGAATATCTAAGGTATATATACCATTGACTAATATGAGGGTCGATTAGACAAAGGAGTGTGATTCCAGCAAGATATGTAAATTAATTTTACCATCACATGGAAGGTATTAAAAAGTTTCTGACCCGGGGTAAAACTTATAACCGCTTATCTGGTGCCTTTTCAAGGCAAGTTTTGCAGCTGTTGACTCCGTTCATAGTTAACCACTTCCAATTCTAATCTGACTCGGACATCTCTTTCCTTAATTTGAGGTTTGGGCACACTATGTTCGTGACCCGGGCCCTTTGGTGGCTTGACTCTGGAGAATACGATCCATTAGAGCGGCGCGGTTCACTTTACATGATTTGACTCGAGCGGTTCATAAAATATTTACGTATAACATCAAACAACCAATAATGATTTACTAATGGTTAGCAGTTGGGAGCATATTTTTGCAATAGATCTCATTAGTTTTAGACTTTTGTTTTAGACTTTTGTAATTGTACCAAATTTTAGAAGAGGTTTTTGTCTCTAAAAATTTTAGAAGGGTATCAATTTGATTTCCTTTTTCGATTAAATAAATCTTGTACATTCCCAATTAGGAAGGGCTCAGATAATTTAATTTACTTGCGCAACTGTGCCAGCTCTAATGAGAAGACATAAATGTAGCTGTGGGATTTTCGATAGGAAGTTCAGGTTTAAACAGGGTTGGATTCAACCACATCTTAACTGATAAACCACATTCGTCGCAAGAGTTATCTTCATGCCTCCAAAATGACTGGAGAAAAGAACATAATAGAGGTTAATTCAGACAACAAAAACTCAACTCCAACTGAACCGGAACCAACAATAGACAAAGAAGAATCTCCCAAATATTCAGATGATCTCTTCCCCAGTTTCAAATCACTATCCATATCAACGACAGAAGCACAATTTGAATCACCACAGCATGAACTCTTGCATCATTTAAACAGATATCAGTCGCTACAATCTGAGCTTGAGGCACAGCTTCGTTCAACCTTTATGCAATTGACAAAGTTTAAACTACAATCAAATTCCCAAATAACTATAGATGAGACAGAACATCAGGCTAATAAGGTCGTTTCGATCATCAGTGATGCTAAGAAAATCAAAACACGATATGAACTTATTAAGACTGATAGTGAATTCAAACCGTTAAGACAAGCTATGGTGTTCCCAACTTTACAATTACGTCAAACTGTGAGCTCTGTTGAAGGAGGATTAAAGACTATGATGGATCTCATTAATGAAAGACAGAGTCTTCTAACTGCTCTAAATGAACTGGAAAAGAAAAAGAAAAAAGAGAAAGGGGGGATTATTTTTAAGGATAAGGAAAGAAATGTCACCCTGGGGAAATAAGACGTGTAAGTGACAGGTAAGAACTTGGTTTACCATGTTACATTCCTTAGAGTTACAACGGTGATGAAGCTCATGAACCATGTACGTGTTTTGTAGTGGGGCAATCCAATGCTGGTAATAAGGTCCATGGCTGTGCAGTTGGACATCTTTAGAATCAGTTGGCCACAAGTTAGAGTCCCTATAAGAACAAGAAAGGGATGAATACAGGAAGGGTTTTTGAAGAGAACTCTCGAATCCTGATCATTAATAAATCATATCTATTTTTTTTTTCCTTGGAAAATAGCTTATAGTGAACTTTTTAAGTTTTAACGACGATTTATTTTAATCTTTCGTAAATAAATGGTACACACTGTTAAATGGGTACATCGTATTGAATAGTAAATTCTAAATTATTTTACGTTTTTCGTCAGGATACTTCAAAGTATGGTCAGATCTCTTCCCATTCAGATATAGAACATGAATCTAAAATTTAAACCAGTCCTACAACTTTTTTATGGAAGGCCTTATAGTTCGTAACTGCAGTCTGCCTGTAACTTTTAAGTTGGCTGTTGAATCTTGATTGTTTTCCAGTTGGTTGTAACTTGTAGCCTGTAGGTTGTCGTGACAGAACAACCTCAGACTTCTATTAATATAGAGTGGTGTAAAGTACGCTACGGTTTATCAGCTTTTAATTAAAAAAAAATGATACGCGATACACGGTTGGACTTGTTTGTTTTATTTAATTAAAAATGAAATTAATAATATTAATATTATATGATCCGCGCTGACAACGAATTGATGACGTCCCTTTCAAAATATGTTCAATCAAATTTTAAGTACGGTTCGTGCTGTTTGTGGCCACACCAAAACGAACCTATGTGCCAGGGCCCAGCAGGGACATCAACTGTCAAGCGGAAAATTTTGGACAAAAATCCTCAAATATCTTGAAACAGACACTACATCGAATCTACATAAATCTCATAAGCAACTGGTCGCTGATTATGGTGAATCTTTACGTATAAGTTTGAACTGTTCTTTAAAAATTAAAGTTTGGGTTTCTCATACTCCATGGATTTCAGACACTAACTCTATACTCTAGAGTGCCGAGCAGAAAGACTCAAGAGTCTGAACAAAGCAAATTAGTCCACGTCAGCTTTGAATCCTGAGTCTTAAGTCTAAAGTTTGGTGTCTGGGGTCTTGGTCCTTGGGTCTTGACGCTTGGAAGTTTGGAAGCTTGAAGCAGTAACCAGGTTGAGGGAATCAGCTTCTCTCGTGGTGATCTAGCCGGTCCTCTAGGCTCACTAGTTTTGGTATGGAATGTGGACAAAGGACCATGACACATTCCTGGAGAAAATACTCATTTATCTTAACATAAGATGGAGGGAATTTGAGTTGATTGGTACGATAATAAAAACCTCCGAGCTATCTTGTGTTCCTAAAACCTACTTTTTTGAAAATTGAGTCACTTACTGTTTATGCTGATACTTATCTTTTAAAAAGTTGGAGATCATATCCAATTTTTTCCTCAAGCTAATTTGAAAAAACTAAAATCAGTGTGCACATTCCTATTGTCCATATCTAAAAACTCCTGTTACAAAACCCGCTTTTTGACGCTGTAAACCTTGTTTGTAGTTGAAACGGTGACTTTGCAGCATTCCGCGGTTACCTCCTGTTTCGGTAATTCACGTACATCTCTGTCAAATCGGATTAATAATTTGGGACTCGGGTGTTTGGGTGTTAAACATGGAATTAGTTTAAAAGAAGTGAATACCTTTCCAAATATCTCTAGTGATCTTTGAAACGAACTACGTTTCCTGTAGAAGTTTTGTTCTCTGTTCTTTTTTCTTTGGTTTTTTTGAAGTACAGTGAAAGAGAGTTGGAGTGACATCTAAATTGACCCCTTCCAATTATCTTTATATGCAGCTTTACGTGTCGACGCGGCTTTTACAGTTTCAGAATAAAGTACCCCTGTTACATAGGCCGAAAAAGCGCGAATGCCTAAAAACGTTGTCGCTTGATCTGGCGGATTGAAAAAGGTCCCTAAACATTCCCCCTTCACAATTCATAATCTTAGATCTCTTTTATAAATACTATCAGATACCCAGATTCTCGAAAGGAATATTTCGCCAACTAGTTTCAAAAACTACCTTTTGATCTGTTTCAATTTTTACGCTCTTGCTATCTCATCCAAAGTCTTAGATCTCAAACCGAAGATCATTAAATCAAATCAAGGAGTGACTACATTAGCATTAGAACAAAACATTTTTTTAATACAACCATGGACTCCATCTGGATCGATGATAACAAACTCTATCAAGACAATATCCCAAGTGTCCAGCTCTTGAACTCCTCAAAGCCTGTCATTGAGAACTCTCAAACGATTGAACTTCCACCATTACCACCAACTTCATTCTTCCAGACTTTGATGAGAGAACAAGAAGCCAGGGAACACCAAGAGAAGCTCAATCAAAGCCAAAACAATGGTAAGTTTCTTAAGCTATTTAAGAAATTGTCGATCTCACATAAGGACTCCAAGCCAACCGAACAGAAACAAGTAATAAAAATTAGTACTCCTTTCGCTTTCAGCCATATCTCTCATGTTGACAACAAGCCGATCGAACAACAACCAGAAGAACCAAAAACACCAAAAATGAACGACGAGTCACAAGATAGGTTGTCTCCTTTAATAGGCAGAAATGGATCTAGTGCTATCTGCTTCAATCCAACTTCTCCGACTTCTGCTATGAAATCTGGGTCTTCTAGTTCATTCACACGCACTGTTTCTACATCCACTATTCAATCAAGTGTAGGTAAGAACTCATTGTTCTCCAGATCTGAATCAATTTCTTCATCATTGGCCTCCAGAAAGAATTCTGTTAATCTCACTACGCCGCTAAGTTTGAAGAAATTGAAAACCGTCAGTTTAGCTCAAGTGAACAATCTCGATGATCCTACTTCACTCCAGGAGTCCACAGAACAAAGAAATGAAGAAGACACCGACTCACAAGATATTCAATTGGAGCACAATACGCATATCAATTACAACTTGCAAGAAATTCTTAAGTCTATTGATGAGTTTAATGAGGACTATCAACAGACCTCTCGTGATAAATATCTTAATAAAGATGACATTTGCACTTCCTCTGAGGTTTATTCACATAAAGATATTGAGAGTATTTTAAATTATCATGAGGTCGAACATGAACTGATGGCCTACAAGCAGAGAGAATCTACAGGAACAGAACTTTTATATGGGGATGAATCCGATGGTTCGTATCCTGTTCTTTATGGTAAGATTTGAGATATGTTACTATTTTGGGATTCATTAGATCTCTTTATGTATTTACTGGGTATTATGGTTAAGATGGATTCTTTTTAATTCGGTATGATTTATAGTTTATTGTATGTATAGTTTTCAATCGATAATCTGGTGGGGCTTTTGATTTAATTAATAGTAAATCATGATCGTATCTTTATTCGAATTATGATATGGGGTATCATAGAGTATCCAAAGTGTTTCTAAACCGGTTTGGTCTACAGTATATCGATACTTCCTGAAGTGGTCCATACAAAGTTTTAAATATTGCAACTTTCAAGACTTGGGAATTTTAACGTCTGAATTAAATAATTAAAGTAAATTAATAAACGATGATACATCAGATCATATTTTTCATGGTTTTAAGTGCTTGGACAGAACGCTCTTTCCGTACCTGGAAAATTAAGAAATCATTGACCAGGTATAATCTTTTGTTTGATATGATATTGTTGATTGAGCCCTTAACTGGGTATAAAATGAACCAGTTATGATATCTATATTAAATATGATTGAATTTCGGTTAAAGTACACAAAGAATATACTCTAATCTTGACATTGTAGGTCCGATTTGCAGGGGTGCTGAGCTGTAATTTAATTAGTGAAAAATGTTATATAGTGTAAGCCCTATACTTGAATCACGTGTCGAAATAGATCTCTTCTATTAAGGATCAGTTCATTTTGTCACGCTTACTTCGCCACCTTTCCATTAATTTGCCACCTTGGCTGAACTAGTATATAAGGAGTTGTTCCTCTTGTCTCAAACTCCTCGTCTCGTACATACGCCACATGTATTTTACATAGGAGCGCTTATACATATTATCTAAGTTTACCCAAGTTACCATACAGTTGTTAAAGTATTCAATTGGTAGCATTCCGATCTATTATGTAACAACGGTAGACAATGGTATATTACAAATATAGCAAAATTAAGTATGAAATGATTAATTAAAAGGAATTTATAAAACTCCATCAATAATGATACAATACATAAAATAAACTTTTAAGACTAACACGTTTCATAGGCCTTCAAAATAAGTTTTAGGCGCAACTGTGGTTGATCTCCCAACATGGTTTGCACATTGTGGAGAACATTTAATACCTCTTCTTTGCAACCGGACCATTTATCACAGGTTTTGTAACAACCACAAACAAAAAAAGCCTTTGATTGTATAATTGAGAACTGTTTAACAGCAGGTGATATCTTTAGTAGCGGATAGAGATTTTCTTGCATCTTTTCCTTAAATAGGTAATATTCATCTTCAGGGACGTAAACCACTTCTTGCAGTTTCCTCTTTCTACTTTTCCTTTTCCTTATTCTATACTTTAATCCTTCGACCAAAGTAAACTAGTCTTTATTCAAATCTAAAAATCAGAATTTGAAATTTTATTTTTCTGACGACTGTCTTTTTTCAATACGGGCTCCTTGTAATATTCACCCTTATCCAGTTGGACAATATCTATTTCCTTTATTTATTTAAGACCTCATAAACTCTTAATGATAAACATTATCGACAAACTTGATTGTAGATCTGGAACAGAGATTGAGTTTCTCTTATCCATGCTTTTAGATTATGACAGACAAGTTAAAAATGTTTTAGATCAGACTTCCAATTCACAAAACCTCTTTTAGACTATCATGTTCTCAGATCCACTCTTATTTATTCAGATCGTGCACTGCTACTATCCATACCATATATCAAGACGGGCTGAATAGGAAAAAATACTCCATGTATAAGACTACAACTTAATTTTTTCCAGGTCGCCAGACTACAACATATATATATATATATATGTTGGAAAATGGACCCAACAAACAACCAATATATATATATATTATTATTATATATTTTAAGTTTGAATGACGACATATATACACTTTTATATAGCGCATGGCTATTTATATATAATTTTTGTAAATTTATATATATATATTTAAAATATATATTGATCTACTAGTACTAGATTATATATAAATATT
>JAKUBK010000340.1:0-10328 GCA_030566875.1 Waltiozyma chaumierensis | reverse complement strand
AGATTAGTATTACAATATGTTTGAAACTATCAAGAACTACTTATACAATATACTAGCAGTAGCTGAGTATGTTCATTCCAACGATACCAACTCAACCAATACGTCCAATTCAGAACAGGAATATTGTCTAAGGTTGCCCTGGTCTAGATACAGGTGACGAACTGTTAAGTCCACGGGACTGTGAGATTGATTTCTTAGAGCTTTCAAAGTCGAATTGTTAATCAACCATGACAAAGTAAGGTTATATATATCACATGACCGGAGGAAGCATCAACAATTATCTTACACTTCATCAATGAAGAGAAATAGATATAAATTGAATAAATTTGCTGTGTAGGTTTTCAGATGAAATGTAATAGATTTTATTTTACACAAGAGAGGTGGAGACTGGATTTATTTAACATCCTTAAGACAAAATTAATATCAAAATTTGAAGACATGCGCAGGATGAAGCAGAACGTATTTGTCGCTGTAAAAATTGAAAATTTTCTTTGAAATTTGAATTTGTTGGACTGAACAAATTTGTCTGGGACATTCGAAATGTCCAAAATAAATGATATTGCATATTTTCAAGCCTCGGGAAATTATCCTGACGGAAAATGAGTCGATGAATTGGGTTAAAATTTGCGGAGAAAGCGGTCGTCGAGACTGCATGGTGGTTCCTGAATTATTACGACAGTTTTACTTGTATAGTATATTACATTTAATTACCAGGAAGATTTCACTGAATTGACCAAAAAAGCTATAGTTGTCAAATATTCCAAGTCTCAATAACGTTAGTAACTACAGTATATTATCAAAAAGAAAAAAAACATTATGCTTCAATTCCGTACTAAGGGCTATCAAGGCACAGCACTTCATTACTCACCATTCTACGACAACAAATTATTAATATCCAGTTCAGCTAACTATGGATTAGTAGGAAATGGACGTCTTTATGTGTTATCGATCCAAGGCAACGGGGAAATTACACAAGATCAAGCGTATGATACACAGGACGGTCTTTTTGATTGTTCCTGGTCAGAAATCCATGAGAATCAAGTTGTCTGTGCTAATGGCGATGGATCAATTAAGATGTTTGACATTGGCGTGAATTCACCTTTCCCTGTTATTCAATGGAAAGAACATCAACGAGAGGTTTATTGTGTGAATTGGAATTTGGTGGAAAAGAGTCAATTCCTGTCTTCTTCATGGGATGGTACAGTGAAGATTTGGTCTCCCCAAAGACCGCAGTCATCTTTATTGACATTGAATACCATCAAGCCTGGATTTAAGAGTAACTGTGCATATCAAGCAACTTGGAATCCTCATAATAAAGACATGGTTATGTCTGTGAATGCCAATGGATTTGTCTCTGTGTTTGATTTAAGATTAGGACAACCCTTAGCACAAGAATTCCTAGGCCATTCAGGATTCGAAATCTTAACATGTGATTGGAACAAATACCGTCCTAATGTTATAGCTACGGGGAGTGTTGACAAGAGTATCAAGATTTGGGATCTAAGAATGATTCAAATGAACAACCCCGCCAATCCAATGAATGGTAACACCGGTTCTCCAACGCCTATGAATCAATTATTAGGTCATGAATTCGCAGTGAAGAAAATCACATGGTCTCCTCATTCGTCTGGAGAATTATTAAGTTGTTCATACGATATGTCAGCTAGAATATGGCAGGACTTTACAGCTGATAATAATATGGGTGGTCGTAGATTTAAGAAGAATCAAAACAAGATTTTCAACAGACATACGGAGTTTGTTACTGGTGGTGAATATTCGTTATGGGGTGAGCCTGGTTGGTGTGGTACTGTTGGTTGGGACGAGATGGTTTATGTGTTTGATTCCAAGAGATTATTATGATCTGAAATTTGTGTACAGCGATAGAATTTTTGATATAGAAATTGAATTGTATTGTCTATTGATCCATTTACCTTTGACTTTAAAACTCAAGAAAAATACCCAAACGGGAAATAATTGAATCCCCAACATCCTGACATTCCCCGCGTTTCAACTAATATTATAGATCTGCCAAATATTATCAACATTATTCTGCTGTTGGCCCCAAGGTTCTTCCAACGAACTCAGATCGATGAATCAACGGACAGAGCTTTTCTAAATTCATCAATAAACTAAGACTATTTCAAACTACTCAACACTAGCAAAACATTCGTCCTCCAATACTAGGCCCATACCCAGTCACTAATCATAGATTTTTTGCTAATCGTACGATACACTATAGATCCACCAATTTATTTCGACAATATATACACGTCAGATCTCCTAAATTAGCCGCTGTCAAATTCAATACTATATCATGACATCCAGTTGCTTCCCATCAACGACGCAACTTCTTCAAAACATCAGAAACTATGCACTTCCAACAGCACATCCCATCAATTCTATCTGGCCACCACATCGTCGTTCAGCAGTGATGATTATATTGTTCTATGGTAATAGAGGAGAGTTACGTGTTCTCCTTACTAAAAGATCACGTAACTTGAGGGCGTTCTCGGGTCATGTTTCCTTGCCTGGTGGTAAAGCGGATGATTTTATAGAGACTCCGTTGGAAGTTGCAAGAAGGGAAAGTTCTGAGGAGATTGGTTTACCCTTTGATGATAAGGAATTGACTGAACAAGGGTTAAAATTGGAAGTTTTGAATACCTTGCCTTGCTATCTTAGTAGGACGTTCCTTTCAGTTAGACCAGTGGTTTGTCTTTTGAGAGATTTGAAAGATGAGTCTGGGAAGATTAAGAGCATTAAGTTCAATTTGAATCCTGGTGAGACTTCGTCTATTTTCTCAGTGCCTTTATTGGACTTACTTTATGATAAGAAACGTAACGAGCATTTACCTTCAGATTACAGACATGAGTTCATCAGAAGAACAGATGTGAAATATAAATGGGGGTTGATCCCTTGGCCTTTGAAACATTATTTCTATCCTAATGTCAACGAACATGAGATCTCATGGTTGGATGAAGTTGTTGATCTCAGTTCCGATGAAGATGTCGCTACTTTCAGTGATTCAGAGGCACCGTTCCAGTTATCTGAAGGTAGTATCAATAAACTTAAAGATTCGAATGGAGTTAAGGATGTCTGGGGATTAACGGCCCAGATGATTCATGACTTGGCCTTGATCAGTATAAATAAAGCTGATACTGCTACTATTGGGAATGAGAACTTGATCTATGGTCTTACTGAGTTTGCAGGTGAGATGCTTGAGAGGAAAAGATCAGAGTGGGAATCTGGAATGATTAATGGAGAAAAGGATAGGGATTATTCTCAAGTCATACCAAGATATTTTTTCAGTAGATTGATTGATGATTTCAAGGCTGTGTTGTAAGAATATACCAATTTATGATAATTTATCTATATAGAGAGAGACTGTTTCAATAAAAAAAAAGAAAAGAAGATCTAATGAAATTTTTAATGATATATATCAGCACTGCTAAGAAGGCCGTGACTAATCCACTCTAACAGTGTAATCATCACCACTCTGAGTGATGTACCTCACCCATGGATAACTCTGGTACTGCAATTTAGGTTCTTGGATCTTCAAGTATCTGACCTGGATCCCAGAAGTAGTAAAATATGGGATCTGGAAGTTGACCTTGATAGGTCTTTTAACCTTGACATCGGGATCTGTGTTCAGAACGGAAGGCAACCCCAACTCAGCCTGCATGGAGTATTCTTTACCACCTGGGAAATGTTTTATTTTCCAAATGATTTGAGAGTTGGTTGGATCATATTTCAACTTACCGTGAGAATATTGAAACTTTGGGGAATCGGCATCTTCAGGAACTGGAATCATGATCTCGACGTTGTTGGCTGTTGATTTCTTCTTGATTTGAGATTTGATTCTTGTTGTTATCACGACACGTGACTTGGAATGTGTGACGATTTGACAATCAACAAGAATCAAAGGCTTTAAAGACGTTGAGAGACGATAACTCATTAGATCGAATTCACCATCTGGAGGAATGAAAGTGATGATCTTCTCGGTTTCAAATTTGGAAAGACGCACACATTGGTGGAACTTGACATCTTCCATCTCGACGTTCTTACCACTGTTACTGTTATGATCTGTGTGGATGATCTTGTCGTTAAGACCAAGACGAAGGTCCGGCATACCGGAGAGTTGTGATTTGACTTTGATCTTACCAAGAATCTCCGATCTAAGAACCTTACCTTGCTGGTTGATAAGCATGTTCACGGACTCCACGACATCTAAGAAGGCTTCGTTCTTCTTGTAGTGGATTCCTTCCTTTCTCCAAGACACAGCATTAGTGATGGCAGGAGGAGGACCTAATTCTTGCGCCTTCTTCTGATTCTTCTCCAATTGGTACGAACGCTGGGTGATGTACTCCTTTAGCATCTTTGTCTCTGTGATCTGTGGGTATCCGAAGTCCATCATCTCATCCAACAATTCATAAATGATGACGAAGTTATCACGGATGGATTCTTCCTCTAATCTCTTGAAATAATCGGTTAAAACACCAATGATCTTATGGAGGAAAAGAAACACTTGTGCCACGTTGGTCTCTATCCCTGTGGACTTAGTCAAGGCCAAGAGATATAGGTTGTTGTGTGTGATGTAGAGATAATTGACGCCGTTGAACTGGATTATTGGAGAGGCCTTAGATGGCTCTTCTTCGGATTCAACTAAAAGGAATGGGAACTTCTCAATAGCCCATGCTGGAATATCGCCCTTGAAGTCTCTGGAAAGTAGTGATTTACCCTTTGAATCACAGAAATGAATGACAGAAGCCATTATGGTTTGATTACTGGTGTGGTTTGGTCTTGGAAGTTAGAATTGCCCCGCTGCTTCTTTTGAGGTTTTGTTGTTGTTTGTATATGTGGCGGTTAAATCGTTGATCAATTTCCCGCTCAGCTCTTCAATCCTTTCACCGCTGTTCGGTGAAGTCGTGTCCTGTTTCAAAAGCTATAAACAAGATCACAGAACAAAGGCCTCATCAAAAAAGCCTGAAGAGTTATTAATCTAACAGAAAGACCATCCATCATTTCCCTACCAAATGTCTACATTGTCACACCAAAGCGAAGAAGAACAAGAAGCTGCTAGGTTGAAGCAGATATTAAGTTCCAACCCTGGCTTAAAACAACAACATGATCAGATCTTTAATCAATATCAGGAATCCAAAAGACGTTACATCAAACTTAGATCTGATATCTTGAACAGTAATACCCATCATCAGCTTATCAGATCTGTTGATAACTTGGCAAGTTCCGAATCATCAAAAGCTCCTTTATGTGCTCATGAAGTGCTTAAGGACCAACATATAATAGATCAGATAAAACAGAATATTCTTAATAATCCACAAAGAATCAACGCCATCAGAAGGATGATACGAAGACAAGGAGAAGTGGAAAGAGAGTTATCTAGGCAATTCAAAGAAATCGCTGATAAAGACATCGTACAGTTTCAAGATAAGGTTTATAATACTATGTGTTCCTTACAAATGGAGTTTATGAAAGTCCTTGGTCACAATTTCAAGATTGATTGCTTCTCAGATTATAATCAGAGCATAAATACTCATGAAGATAGTAAGGACAAGGAACAAGAAGAAGAGCAGGATTTAATAAAGGTACGAAGATGTGTTATTGAGTATATTCAAGAGAAGATTGAGTCAAGTGCGGATTATTAATGGTACCTTGGTTGGTTTTTTAAGTGTTTATAGTGTACTTCCTGTCTCCTTAACATGGGATATTTTATTGCTGAATGATATCATATTTTGAAACATCTAGCTATTAATTCACACAACCTCAGCCTGGACTAATTTACTATTGGAAACTCCCAGGATCTTGTGTTTATTAGAATTTTTTTCTGATACAATGATTATTTTAACAGAGATATATTATTATTCATATACTGTTATACGCCTTAGAGTAGAAGCTTTGTTGAATGCGTATGTATATCTGCCAGTGTAATGACTTTTCAAAACAAAGTCACAAAGTCATTAAGCCAATCTTTCATACTTATCTGTTTGAAAAACTCATTAGCTATGAAAATATTGATATTCTCGGATTCAGTAGAAGAAGACTCCTTGTTCTCAATTGGAAACATCCATGAATTAACAAGGTAAACAGCTAACAAATGATGACATAATGGTGGCAAGGGAACTTCTTCAATTTCATCTTCGTCTTCAGCTTCTATCTCTTTGCAGACTTTGTTCACCCATGTTCTCATTGAAAACTGTGGTAGGGCCCTATCTCTTTCAAACATTTGCAAATCATTATTACCACAATGACAAGAACAAGAATCAGTAGTAGTAGTCACCTCACAACTTTTTAAAAGGTGCTCATTGAACTTCAAACATGAACAAAACCATGAACCTAAATCAACATTAATTATCCCCAATTCACGAATTATACTAAGTCCATCATCACTAGAAACATCATCACGTCTACCATCGATGTCTAGACCTTCACTAACGACATACTCTAATCCTATCCTTTCATGTCCAGGTTCTTTAGTCGTGCTACCTTTTTCCTGTTGATTTAAGTATCGATTTCGTACTTGTTCAAGTGACTTAATATCTTCTGGGGCTATCCTATTGGTCTCTGTATCATCTATTAAGCAATTGTTTGATCGTTGGGTTATGAAGTATCCCTTAACTGATCTTTCATCGATCAATCTCAATGCCTTTGCAAGTATATGATCACCACCCTCGTAAATCTCAGCATCATTGTTTATTGAAGATAGAAGAAAGTTCAATGGTATTAGATTGTTACCACTGGATCTATTGTTATTAGTACTATTACTGCTGTTGGAGAAAGGCTTATAGGAAGTAAGGAGTGTTTGAAGTAAGTTGATCTTAGGGCAGATGTGAACACATGATGAGAAGGACATTGGTATAAGGGTATTACGCGTGGTTGATCTCCATGTTAATACAGATCAAGCACTCTCTGGGGATTGGTGAATCAAACGGCTTGAAATATGGGTGTAACCTGATAAACGTTATTTATCAAGTTAGTAAGTCTGATTAAAATTTTAATATCTGATCACGTGCCCTTGTTCACAGTTCTAACTATATAGAATTACCATATGTTTATTCCTTAGGCTGACATTTAAACAACAAAGCAAAAATATGATCGATTATTCTCTGTGAATAGTTTGTAGACTGAACAGACTTAACCATTCCAAAGCACTGAGTCAAGATTTTCAAATCTTCCAAGGGCAAATATTCAGGAACATCAATAACAGAATCAAAATGTGGCAATAGGACAAACTCTCTAAACGAACATAGAATTAACTTCCTAGTAGACAATTCTCCAGACGAAGATGAGAATGTTCCTATATCAATCGAATCTGACCAATACGTTAAGCGGTTTTTCAAGATTGGGCCCCTACCTCTAAATTCCAACTCTAAAGGAGAAAAGATTCCTAAAAGATAAAAGAATATCTTATCAATAAAGAATTTCCAAAGTGCCAAAATCTGATAAAATACCCCATGAACTTCAAGATTCACCATATCCTCCATCATATTCACCTGATTCTCCAGCAACTTCAATCCTTCTCTTAGAAACTCCTGTATCTCCCCAATTATACTTGACCCTGCTGCTCCGTTCTCTATTCTCAATCGAAGATAAATTGAAACGAACAGGTTCAAATCCTCAATGGGGGTTTTTCTGAACGCCTCTCTTGATTTATCCATCTTGAAAATCGGTGAAACACATTCTTTAATATTCCTCCATAATTTATCTGCCAATTGATCCTTCTGTTCGTAAGCTAAATTACGGAGATACACTTCATTGTTAACAGTACGTAGTAACGCATCATTCTCAGAGACATGAACAACGGGATCAAAAGAGTACAAAGTATTTCCTGAATCTAAGACTTGGGACGTGGATGATGAAGAAGATAAGCCCGAGTGTCCTGTTTTCTTCAAGAAGTTCTGGTGTTGATGATGATAAGATTTCTCAAAATCAGATTTAGTCTTTTTCTGTAATTCTTTGGTTTTGGTCTTTGCGAATAATTTGGCTTTATTTAACGCTGTTTCCATTTTCCCCATTGTGGGGCTTGTCGTGTTGTTGCTACTGCTACTATTGTTGTTGCCATTATCGTTATTGGAGGAGTTTGGTAGGTTGGATTGACTACCAGTCAAAGGAGATGACGATGATATTCCAGAATCAGTACTGGTGGCAGACTTTGGCAGCACAGACGTGAACCCCACATTGGACAAAGTATGAGTGATTGAATGAAGCGTTGAAGAAGATCCATTCTTATTGGCGTAGAACAGTGAGCTTTGATTGTTGCCTCGATGATGTTGAGATAGTAATGGACTTAATGGCTCGTCATCAGTTTCTTCACCATCCGATATTGTTTGGTAATGTCCTTGACCTCGCGTATGTGTGAAACTGATCGTGTTGGCCAATGTTGAATTACTTCTCCTTCTTGTCAGATTCTGTTTCTCCATTTAATGCTAGACTGATGCAACTATTTCTTGAACAAATTTAAGTTAACAATTGTGTCAAACTTTTGATCTGACATTATAGTTTAATACATACAAACGTGACTTGTATTTATCTCATGGAACTTACGGGGAAATCCTATTTCGTGTCACGTGAGGTCGGATCTCACTGACATAATCGATCATTTAGTACTGCATGAAAAAACATCCAAAAAAATCAACATCGGATTTTTCAAAAATCAAAGGCTATCTAATATGAAGAAAGAATAGATACAATAGATAACTCACTTATTTTGAAATTCTCTAGATTCAAACCCGTCAAAAATTTAAACCCATCGATGTTCGGTTTAACCTCTTCAATACTTAAAAATACCAAGTTGATATCAGGTTCTGCTTTTCAACAAGTGCGTTCCGTCTCATTATTATCTCAATTACATCCATCTTTAAACTCCACCAAATCCTTCAAAAGAGTCGGTAGAGGTCCATCTTCCGGTTACGGTAAGACATCTAGTAGAGGTCAAAAGGGTCAAAAGGCTAGAGGGTCAGTCAAGCCATGGTTTGAAGGTGGTCAAACCCCAATCACAAAATTATTCCCAAAGACTGGGTTTAAGAGAGTCACTGCTCTAGATTTGAAAGTTGTCAACTTAGAAAGAATTAACGAATTCATCAAGAGTGGTAAATTACAATTGAAGCAAGGTGATGTTTTAGATATGTGTCTCATGAAGAGATCAGGTTTGGTAAGTGGGTCCTTGAAGGATGGTGTTAAGATCTTAGCTGAAGGTAAGGAATCTTTCCAATATCCAATCAAGATTGAAGCAACTAGAGCCTCTACTGAAGCTATCAGAGCCATTGAAAAGGCCGGTGGTGAATTCACTGCTCGTTACTTTTCCAAATTATCATTAAGAGCCCACATCAACCCAGAACATTTCTTGCTCACTAGAGGTCATATTCCATTACAAGCTAGACCAACTAAGAAGAGAGATATTGATTACTATTCTAGAGTTGACAAGAGAGGCTACTTGATTAAGGAAAACAACTCCTTATTACATGCTATCGCTCAAGCTCAAACCGCTAAGCCAAAGATCACCAAGCAAGATAACAAGGCTTCTGTTGAATCTTTGGGTTCTAAGATTAATGAAAGTGCTATTGGTTACACTGGCTCTGGTATTTTCAAGCTATCTGATTTGAAATTATAGATAACTGGAAATCACGAATTTTTGGGGAAATATGAGAGTATTGTATTTTAGATTTAAGGCTCTGTTATAATATGGTTCTTGTAAATATTAAACATCATAGATAGTAAAACAACATAACGGTACAGTCTGTTTAAGCATAGAATTCTATTCATCATTATTACATAGTGACCGATTTAAGATTGATTAGCTTAGCCTTAGTAAGTTAATACAGGTCACATGAATTGTCGTATGTTTTTCAGTGGATCAAATGTACTAAATTCAGCTAATTTGTGTAGTACTACAGTTATATATTCTTAATTAAAATTCCCAACTTATAGTTATTTGGAGAATTTTGGGGCGTGGAATCCAATTCTCAAAGGCTTTGTCACGGTATGTGAAGATCAGCTATATACAAAGAAAAAGATTACCGATTTCCTAATATATCCAGTAATTTCGAGTTGGGACTTGGCTGGAGCCTGGTCATTTACCAGCAACCAGCAATTAGCAAGATTAATCTGATAATTTAGCATAGGAATAGAGTATCTCATTAGATACGCGATGAACTTTAGCTGGTAGAACGCGTTAAAAAGGTTGTTAAAATTATCCCCCAGTCCTGAATCCTGATAATTCCAAACATTCCACCAATCTGAATTCTCTCACTCTCCCTCTCGCGCGCCTTGGTTCCTCAAAGCCCCCCCCCCCCCCCCCCCCCCCCCCCCCCCCCCCC
>JAKUBK010000339.1:0-10392 GCA_030566875.1 Waltiozyma chaumierensis | reverse complement strand
GATTACAATGGCGATTATAATGGAGATTACAGTGATGGCAACGGTGGTCGTGGTGATGGCAACATTTTGGCCGTCACAAGAACTTTTGATTCAACCATAACCATCGATGCTGCTACAGTGACAACATCTAACACTCTAGAAAGTTTTGGAAGTACGGAAACTACTTTGTTTTCTTCTGTTTCTGCTTTTGATTCTGAGAATTTCTCTTCTGAGATTTCTTATACACCATCTTTTACAGAGTTCTCCTCTTCAGAAACCACTTTATTGGCATCTTCATCAGAAGTGTCTTCCGAATCTTTCACAGTCCTTTCCACATCAACTTGGTCTTCTTCAGTTGCATCTTCTCCTGTGTCTTCTGTGGTGCTATCATCATCAGATTTCTCTACCATTACTGTTCTTTCATCAGAGGCGCTTTCAGTGGTTTCTTCTTCTCAGTCTTCTTCTGGTTCCCTCTCTTCTATTTCATATTCTGTTGAAATCTCATCAGAATCTTTTACAGAAGGTTTCTCATCTGATTCTTCTTCATTAGATTCCATATCGGCTGTATCCTCGATCGTTTCTGCCTCTGCCACTGCCTCTTCTTCTGCTTCTTCAGAAGAATTATCTTCAGCTGTGTCTTTACTTGCTGCCTCTTCTGATTCTTCTACAGTATCTTCTTCGTCTTCGGAAGGCTCTACTGCTTCTTCCACCTCTGAGGTTTCTACAGTGTTTTCAGTGTTTTCAGCTTCTGAAGTTTCTACTGTGACATCTTCTTCAGAATACTCAATTTTCGATTCTATTATCAATTACTCTTATTCAGAATCTTCTGTTTGGGATTCCACTACTGATCCGTCTTCTTCAGTGCCTTCATATGTTTCAACTGTGACCTTTATTCCAGATCCTTCTACGGATATTTCCATATCTCATTCATCTTCTGCTGAATCCATACTGGTTTCCACATCAGATGCTTCTACTTTGGGTTCCTCTTCGGAATACTTTACATCTCTTTCTGTTTCAGTTACTGAATCGGGACCCTCTTCTGTTTCTTCAACATTTTCATCTTCTCCAGTCTCTTCTACTTTGGTTTCTTCTTCTGCATCGGTTGCTTTTTCTTTTACTACTACCACTTTGGCAGCTGCTTCAGACAATTCTACTATGATCTTCATTCCTGATTCTTCTGCTATGAATTTATCATCTTACACCAGTTCTGTTACTTCCGTCTTATTTTCTTCTGATGGATCCACGGATGTTTCTTTTCCATCTTCATTTTCAACATCTTCTTCCTCTTCTTCTTCTTCTTTCTCATCTTCTTCATCGACTTGGGATTCTTCTGAGATTATCTTTGCTTCTGAAATTTCTTCAGCAACTTTATCTTCTGAATTCAATTCCGTGGCTTCCACATTCGTTTCTTTTGATTTAGATTCAACTATCACTGGTTATATCATTGCCTCGCATATTGAATCATCTTCATTTGCTTCATCTTCTTCTTTTGATAAATCTTCTGTTGTTTCTTCATTGACTTCTTCTACTTGTTCTTCAACCTTGGATTCCTTCTCAGGGTTTTCCACAACTGATTCTCCTTCATCTTCATCTTGTGCTTCTTTTGCCTTTTCTTTGTCTTCATATTCAGTGGTATCCTTGTCTGATGCTTCTACTTTTACTACGGATTTGTCTTCTGCTCATGGTGTTAGTTCCAGCTTAATTGAAACTTGCATCCACAGTTCCTCTATATCTTCCTTCGAAATCCTTCATACTTCCACAGTTATCGAGATCAAACCTCCATCTACTACCGTGTTCACAGTGACTTCATGTTCAAGTGCAATCTGTACAGCCATTCCAGTGACAACAGGTTTCTCCATAATCACAATTACTGAAAATGGGATCTTCACTTCATATACCACTTATTGTCCTATCTCAAGTGATCTCACCAATATTTCTACTATTGGTGCTGACACTGAGTCCACTTCCTACACTACAACTACCACTGGTACCACTACTAAATCCTTGGCTAAGTTAGATCATAACACTGGAGCTTTATCTTCAACAAGTATTGGCTCTTCGGAGATTGAAGTATCATTGGTTGTCTCTTCGTTAGGCTCTATGGGTAATTTCACATCTGTTACCACTGATGTTTCTGGTACTGCTAGTGGTTCAAGTCTCTCCACTACTAGTCCTACTTCTGGTGATAAATTAGATTCTACTTCCACTGTGGCTATTACGAGTTTATACGAAGGATCTGCAGCTTCTGTGGATTCCGTTCATACTGTATACAAAGCATTGTATCCTGTTGTTTTGGCCATGGTTGTGATACTTCTATTTTGATATATCATTTTACGTTATATCAGGATTTTTTTTTTATTTTATAATTTATCTGGACCATCTTTAATTTGATTCTTAAAACAATCCAAGCAGGTAGTAGTCTTAAAACTTAACTTTTGCAATTACTTATAAACTACTTTGCCTAGAATACAAATTTGGAAATTCATGGAATCTCCCTAATATCACCTTTTCATTTCACTCCAGACCTAAGACACAGGGATAATTCTACATCATACAGTCATATATAGTATTTTGAAACTGAATTCAAGAGAGCTTTTGAGTTTAACGTTTAGATGAAGCCAGTATAAATGATACTTTATTGGTGTCATGTATTGTAACTTTCTAGGTGATTGTTTATCTTGTTTTTTTGCCACTTTAAAGCTTTACATTGAGACCCCTCTTCAAAATCCGTTTTTATTGAGATGAAATAAGTATCATAGTACATCCATGGAATGAACCCCTTATACTTTGGCAGCCTTAATCTCCTTCTCTAACCCTTTAATCTTCCCCTTTAGAACCTTCAACGCATCTTTCTTCAAATATTTGACCCATTTCCCATCATCTTCCAGTTGTAATTCTATCGAATAATCTTTAGAACTAGTGGTAGCATGAGCGTAGAATTCTTCACCCTGGTTGTCTATTGGGGCTAATAATGTTGTTGTTAGATTATGTGTGGATTCTTGTTGGAGAAATGTCAGTAGAGCTTGTAGTTCTGATAGTTTAGTTTCAAGTTTTGTGATATCTGTTGTAGCTGATGACATTGTGAGTGGCTTAAGAGGGGTGTTATGGCGCTGGGTTTGTGTGAATATACTTTCAATGTTTAAGACATGATGCTTGTTAGAAGACGGTTTTTAACTCTTTAATTATTTTTCAGAAGCTACATGTAAACTTTTGTTGCAAAAACTTAAAAATTGCGAAAAGATACCAGTGTCAAAATCTTTGAACCTTCGCGCAATTCTATTTGGCAGGAAAAAACTACCAAGAAGAAGCTGTGATTTTAAAAAAACACACACACACTGTGGAGCAAATCTATTTACCAGTTGAAACACCAGCTTTAATCCTCAATTATTTGTACCAGATCGTCTAGTAAAGATTAACATGAAGAGGTTCATTCATTCAACATCAAGCAATTCGACGCTTCACAATCTAACAGCCCATCTTCGTAAAATTCCCCAATCCACAGGTTCTGGACCATTCATTTCCTACCCGCAAATCACACCTTTGAGTCCTCTGCTAAACATCTCCTTGCCATACCGTTCGATTTTGAACCTTCGCAACGAGACAAATATTCTCAGTGTCAATGGTTCTTTGAATGACATCAAAGCCGTTAAGAAAGTTATCAAAGTTGGCGAGTCGCCTTTAATATTCAATCAGATTTATACAGATTCCAATGAGACAAATAGTGATAAGGCTGGTCTTTCTTTGGTTCTTTCCAATGGGAACAACAATAACTTTGTCAACGTCGATATAAATGGACAGCAGAGACAGAGATGGGTCGTTATGAAAAAGGGGAGTTTGATTGGTTGGTACGGTGGCGATTTGCAATTAGAACCAACAGTTATCAACGATTCTAACGGGATTCAATTCACAACAGGTACATTGACCACCCAGGCTAACCTTATACTAGCCGATCAATCCCAGCTATTCACAATCAGCCTCGAAACGGATGAAGTGATCAACTTACATACACCATCAATCGTGGCGTATTCCAAAACCTCCACCAATACAGATGACAGTTTAGTTAATATCATTGAATATCCAAGATTTCCAAAGGTCGATGTCACAATGAAACATCTATGCTCCCTAGTATTAAACATCGGAGAGTTTTATCAAAAGATTGTCACTATTATCACCCCAAAAGCAACCACTACGACACTTAAGAAAGAAGAAAATGATGAAATCGACACAGCTGTCAATTCAACCGTGTCAAATATCCCTGAAAGCAGTGCAATTCTTCCTCCAAGTGTTAGACAATGGTTAGATTCGGTTCAGCGGAAGATTCATAGGGCGTTTTATCCTACGTATCTGGAATTTAAGGGGCCAGCCACTGTTATCATCTCCAATAATAAGAAGTGATACTTTATCGCAGATAATCTGATCTATAGGTAGTATATCTGTCATTTATTAAATACATTCATTTATCAGTCTGTTTCTGGCTCATTGGATTTTGCCAGGCTATTTGTCGTCCTGTGTTGTCATAGTAATAGAAAATTGGCACGAATTTCCTGCCAAAAAAAATGGCCAATGGCGAAAAAAAAAGTTCTGATGGCACCTTGCCAAAATTCCCAAAACAATAACAAACATAAAAACAAATGTAAACAAATAAAAAACAAACAAACAAACAAACAAAAACAAAGGCTTAGGGCTAGACTTTACGCGTTTGTTAAGCTCAACAATTTCCCTATAAACACGGCCAATTCATATCCACCAAACACACCCAAGTATAGGCCAATTAGACACAAAAGAACATATTACCATCAAGCTGTAATGGAATTCCTTCATGCCATAGGAACACACGCCCGTAAAACAGGTCTTAAGGCTAAAGAAGATGTACGCCGTGATGATTACGATATGGAGGATTTGGACGATTTCTTCAAAGACACAACTGTGATACAAGATCCATATATTACTGAAAGGAGGGCGAAGAGTCGAAGAAACACAGTACTGCCCTTGGAGATTACACAACAACAGTCTCAACGATCAACTGTTTCTTCAGCTTCTTTGCAAAGAAATCACTTGGCTTCGCCTCTTCCCTTGGATAAGAAAGTCGGCCAAAGCAGAACTGGAACAGTAGAGAATTATGGACAGAATAGTGATAATGAACAAGGAGCAGGGTTGGGATTCAGAGAAGCTTATGGAGACGATATGGCTAGAGTTCCTTTAGGCACACAGACCCAGTTAGATCAAATTTATCAACAGGACGAACATATGTCGCCCGTCACACTCTCACAAATCAGACCGTCACATCGTCATCAATCTACTAAAGAGACTATCTCCAAACCTCTAACAGCACAAAGATTGTTCGTTGAAGATGCAGAACCGCGTCCTTCCTCCTCTTCCTCCTTTTATTCTGCCGCTCCAAGATCGCAACATCAAAACATCACAATAAGGAGCAATAAATCACACCGTACAGCCAACAATTCCACTGTGTCGACACCAGGGGGGAACCGTGCTGCAGCTTCAGTGTCGAGAGGAACAATGAGACCAACTGTAGACAGACTGACAGTTACATCACCTTTGAACTCTATCAGAACACGAAGATTGGAATCCCCCATGAGAATCCCAAGCTCACTGGCCTCTGCTAGGCAAGTATCATCACCACAGGCGCAGTTTGATGATTCGAACGATATGAATCGGCGATATATGGCAAGTCTAACCAAGAGCACGACCACTACAGCCAAGACCAGCACAAAGACCAAGACAAAGACTACGACTAAGAATGATAAAACCACCCAACCACTCTTCATACCCAGCACACCTCCGACAAAAGCCACATCCGATGCTGGAGACAATACCCAAAAAGACGAAGATAGCCAAAGCATGGAGTATACTACGCTTCGACAAGAAACTGTACGTGATTTATCTCCACCGCCACCAGTACCACAGCAGCAGCAAGATTACGACCAATACGATGACTATGATATGGGTAACTATGACGAGGATCAGGATCGTGTGATGCCTGAGGATCTGAAACAAAGAAGTCTGGCTGAGGACGACGACGACGAATCTTCTCGTATGTCTTATGAGTCTGACCATAGTCTTTATGACGCCCAGGCAAATGCCACACAGCCCGGAACCAACAACAATGAGGAAGAAGAAGAAGATGATGATGACGAGAACTCTGCTGTTCCTGACGAGAGTATGGACTCGCCAGTGGACGAGGAGGAAAATGAAGATGATATGGAGATGAGCATGAGGGGAAGGGCCAGAGAAAGAAGCAGAATAGAAGACGAGGGGGAATCAGATGAAGAATCCTCAAGCAATGACCGCGACAAAGACAGTACAATTCTATCACCGCCACCCAAATCATCCCGATCACAAAAGAAGGGAAATGTCTTACCAAGGACAACTACAACAAGTCTCAGTCGTACTGCTTCGCGACAAAGAGAACAAACTCTCCAAGAACATCACATTTCTCTTAAGAAACTTGCACGTCTTCAACGTAAGCAATCGGATCTGACTGAACCAGCAACCACAGAGGCTCCTACGCGTCGGTCTAAAAGAATTCGGATGGCTCCTTTGGCTTATTGGAGAAACGAACGACCTGTGTATCATAAGAAACCAGGGGATCTTGTCCCTAGCATTAAAGAAATCATCACTGTGGACGAACCTGAACCTGTCAAGTTGAATCATCCTGCTGGTGGCAATAGCAGGGCTAACTCCAGGAAAACATCAAGAGTCAGCTCAAGAAGACCATCTAAAGTTAGATCAAGATTAGGATCAAGATTGAATTCGCCTGCAAGACCAGTCAAAAGGACCAAATCCAACTTGGCTAAACCGGTGATATTTGAAGAGGAAGAAGAAGAGAACGATGATGATTCAGACATCCAACTGAAACAATCTCTCAAATCAAGATCTTTAAAGGGCTCAGAATGGCTAAACAACGAAGGAAAACTCACTCTCTCAACATACCATCGTCATGGCTCTGACTCTAAAACATCAAGGTTAATAGCGTGGTCCTCACATGTTCCTATCACACACGCGAAACATATCTCCACCGCCACTGATAATTTCCATCTTTCGATTCTCTTTGATGACAACAAGGAGTTCTCAGCCACTGGTATTATGCATCTTCCTGGTAAGTCACAAGGCGGTAGGAAATCCATGAGGTCGACTGAAGAGACTTGTTTCGTCTTCTACTGTATTAAAGGCGTCGTGGAAGTTTCATTGTCCGGCAATGTCTTTATTATCGAAAAGGGATGTTCTTTGGAGGTTCCGATGGGCAACTTTTATGGGTTTACGAATTTAGGTCAAAGTATTGCGAGTTTGTTCTTTGTACAGACTAGGGGTGTCTCCGGTCTTGGGAATGACAATGCAGATGGCAGTGGTGATGATTCAGAGCTGTAAGATCAATGCGGTAAACTGTTGGGTTTTACAATTTAATTTTATTATTAGTATCAGTAATTAGAGGTATATATAATTGAAACAACATTGGCACGTGACTGGCTCTATTTGTTTCTTTTCTCTGCTATTTTAAGTAATTTTCGCGTCTAAGTATTTCGTACAGATCTTACAAATTGTTGATCCCGAAATCCAAAATTATTCCGACATGTTGTTGACAATTTAATGTTGAAGAAACACACCACATCCTTCTGTTTTTTTCCTCCATTATCTTGGGTACTTGGCTTACCATCGATTGAGCTGAAAAATCATTATAGCCAGCCTTTGAAATCACTCTTCCTCCAGCTCTCAACCAAACCAATCAATTCCCAAGGACCATACATCATCATCATATATTATAAATAAACAAACAATTAAAGATGGCTAAGAAACAAGCGAAGAAGTCAGTGAAGTTTACATCAGCACAAACTTTACAATCCCCATCAGTCAAGGATCTTAAAACCGATGAGATTGTACTATCATCTGTCAACAGTGAAGGCTCAGATTCCGAATCACAAAACGGACATAGAAACCCAAACGAATCTTCTTCTTCTTCTTCCAATGATACTATTAAGTTCAGATTCCAATTAAATACACTCCCTGTTGTTCAACTAATGGGATTTGTTGTCTCAATGTATCAAGATTATACTACAGACGAAAAGATTCAACGATTCTTAATCTTACAGAACTCAATAATGACAATCTGGCAATTAATCTACGGTACTTTCTTAATCTCTTCGATTACTGTCATTACACATCCTTCAAACAGTAACACCGCCAACAACACTAACTCCGCTTCCTCTAAAAAGTCAACATCTTCAAAGCATAAACATATCAGATTCCAACTCGTCAAAGACTGGCCATTATTTCCATTATCTATTACCTTAGCTGTGATTCCAATGATCCCAGCCATATATATCCTGCTTGTACTATTTGGGGCTCCTTTCAATCTCAGTTACTTCAATGGTAATTTACTGCTATCATGGCACGTTGTCAATATGGTCTTACCATATCTACTTACATATTTAAAGGTTGGCAAGGTTTCACAATGGGCTGTGATTCAATTGACTTTAGTCGTCTTGGCTGGATGTTGGTTAGGTGCTGTTGTTGTGCCTCTGGATTGGGATAGACCTTGGCAAACTTGGCCTTTGCCTATTGTATTTGGTGGGTATATTGGTGGCGTTATCAGTGGTTTAGTTCCTGGTTTAGGGCTTGTTTGATATGGCCTTTTTATCCCCAGATTTTAATTGGAAACATAGTTGATTTTATTTATTTAGAGTCTCTCAAATTAGACAATATACTTAGACACATTTACCTTCAACTTTCTTTCGCTGTGATTATTATGAAGTCGTATAGTTATTTATTATCTTGTCTCCAGTATATTATATGTATTAGTTTTGACGCCAGCTTGTTTCAATATCTGTTATCAGGCTTTACTTCTTAATGAGTGCTTGAACATCAGCCAAAAAAAAACCAATTTTAATACCGGATAAATTAATAAAGTTTTATCAATATATATTTAAATTGTGATCCGACTATACCAGCATCTGAATCTGAATAACTGATCGGTTAATTCAGTATAGATGTACGATAAGGACTAGGTACGTATTAAAAACCAAATACTCATATGTGGGGTGGGACCAGTGAATTCATCTATCATGATAAGTTGAAGGGTAGCTACATCCTATGTGTGACTCTGAATTCAAAAACTTTTTCTAATAAATTTCCTATAACAGCATTATCAATCGACCAATCATCACTACAGCTTGATGTTGTATAGTTGTTGATTGGTTTGATTCACGCTAGTACTTGACTTCACATAAACGCGTTCGCAGTAACAATTTGAACAATTTAACAGACTAACAATAAAGAAAAATTCTAAGATATTTAAACTCTCATTGAACTTTGACATATCGATCAGGAAGGATTCCGGCTATCTTTCAAGGACCATATTCACTCCAGTCAATTTCACATAGTATGGTCCTTAATTTGTCTCGTTTTCCTGTATCTCAGAATCCAGATTGAATTACCCTGTAATATATGACAGTGAACAAGCTTACTTTACAAACACATAGACTCATATTCCGGCCTCCACAAAACGTAAAAGCTTTTGAAGATTACATTTTCTATCTGTTTTCTAACTTTTAAACATATTCCCAAACCAACATATCCATCCAAAATATTTGGAACTTTAGTATAAACTTTCAAGACCCTAAAGTCGAATTTGCTTAGAAATTCCTGGCACATCAACAAGATCTGCCCGGTTATAAATGACAGCACATGAGTCCAAACAGCACTTTGCAAATATTTTCGTGGGATCTATTTTAATTAAATGTTGTTAACCTCCTATGTTACACTTCCATATTGTCTTCATCAATAACTGGACTTAGACGTAAACCCTTATATTATAATCGTAGGAATTTTGAGAACAGAAGAGTATGCATAAAAGGTGAAACCAAGCAAGATCTAGAACCTCCTTTCATCAGATCTCTTCAATTAATGGCCAAAAATCTAAAAAGACATAAGGTAATAACTTTTGATTTCTCCCAGGATCGAACTGGGGACGTTCTGCGTGTTAAAACTTCAGTTACTTCAGACCATTTGAGCTTTAAGCCCTGCTTCGCAAGCATGGTCCGACATCCGGGCGCCTTCACCAAGAACCGGATGCTCTACAAGATACACACACGTGATGTCAACAAAGACAACACCTGCATGCATATCCTGCATGAACATCCGGGACAGCTACTCAGCACCCACTCAAAGATCCGTATCATATATACAAATTCATATATGCATATATGCCACATCATCTCTTCAAGACCCTAAGACAGAACACCTTCCAATTTCGGAAGATAATTCCATCTCTTACTGCAATAGGTGATATGAGACAAGAGATTATAGCCAGGCAAATGTAGATCCTCAAGTGTTCAAAGGATTCGCGACTTTCGCGAAACCCTCAAGGTGCCTCTTTCATCTCATGAACTCATCTCACCC
>JAKUBK010000338.1:0-10399 GCA_030566875.1 Waltiozyma chaumierensis | reverse complement strand
ATCGGGCTATATTGTACGCGGGTAAAAGGCAAAAAAAAAAAAAAAAAAAAAAAAAAAAAAAAGTAGGAAGATATTTGATAAAACTTTATGGGACAATTGTTGTATTCTTTAAAATTTTATCTTCTAAATTACGGCTGGTTGAAATTTTTCAATCTCCGCAGTACAAGCGACACAAGCTAATTGATAAATCTTTAATCAGACATTGCAGTATGAATCATACAAGCTGAAAGTCTTAAGTCGGTCTATGATGAAATTTTCTTGGAAATCTCCGCGATTATCCAACCGAACGCCACTACCCTTTGTCAAGATCACGTGTCCCATCTCCGCGAATCTCATCGTGTGTTCTGCAAAAAATAAATTTTTAAAAGCTTAAAGGTCCAATATTTATTATCTACATAAAAAGAGTTAAATCTGTCTATTAGATTACTAGTTCTTCACTCAAAAACAATCCACTCACACATATACCACACTCACAAAATGAAGATCAAAACAATCAGTCGATCATCCGACAACTACGTCCCGGTGCGTAACACCCAAGAATCCAACCTTACACGTAACTTGAACCCAGAACTACATCATTTTGAAAGAGCTCGTGAATATACTAAGGCCTTAACCGCCACCAAATTGGAACGTATGTTCGCCAAACCATTTATTGGTCAATTAGGCCAAGGTCACAGAGATTCTGTTACTTCCATTGCCAAAAACTTCCACATTGTCAACCAAATCGCTACAGGGTCTGCCGATGGTGTTATTAAATATTGGGATGTTTCGTTATCTTTGGAATTGGCTAGTTTTAAAGCCCATTATAATCGTGTCACAGGAACCGCTGTCACACCTAAGGGCCATCTCTTATCCTGTTCAGATGATAAAACCGTTAAACTTTGGAGTGTGAACAGTTCAGATTTCGAAGGTGGAAACGATACCGAATTGAATAAGTCACAAGGTTTGATCAAGACTTTCTACGGTGATCATGCCTTCAGAGCTATGGATCATCATTACAAGGACTCTCTCTTCGTCACAGCAGGCGCTGAATTGCTTCTTTGGGATACAGAAAAGTCCAAACATATCTCCAACTTATCTTGGGGTCCAGAAAACGTCAACGTTGTCAAATTCAATAAGACTGAGACTTCCGTCTTCGCCTCTTCCGGTTCTGACAACGCCTTGATTTTGTATGATATTAGAACAAACTCTCCTATCCAGAAGATCATCCAAACTATGAGATCCAACGCCATCTGTTGGAATCCAATGGAAGCTTACAACTTTGTTGTTGGTAATGAAGATCACAACGCTTACACTTACGATATGAGAAACATGAACCATGCTACCAACATTTTGAAGGACCATGTTGCTGCTATTATGGATGTTGACTATTCCCCAACTGGTCAAGAAATTGTCACTGGTGGTTATGATAAGACTATCAGAATCTACAATCATAAGCAAGGTCATTCCAGAGACATTTACCACACTAAGAGAATGCAGAGTATAACACAAGTGAAATTCTCCATGGATTCCAAGTACATTATCTCTGGTTCTGACGATGCTAACGTCAGAGTTTGGAGAACAGTGGCTCATGACAGAGCTGGTGTCAAATCTTCTAAGTTGAGAACTAAGTTGGAATACGATGAAGCTTTGAAGGATAGATTCAAGAACATGCCAGAAATCAAGAGAATCTCCAGACATAGACAAGTTCCTATCGTTATTAAGAAGGCTCAAGAAATCAAGAGAATCGAAATTCAATCTTTGAAGAGACGTGAAGAAAATGATAGAAGACATTCTAAGCCTGGTTCTAAACCTTATGTTTCTGAAAGACAGAAACAAATCGTTGGTCAAGTTTTCAAGGATGAAGTTAAGGAAAGCAAATATGGTAAGAAGGGCAACAAGAAGGGTGGTAAGAAGAATGAACTAGAAGGTAAAGACTCAGAGTTCTCTGGGTTTGATGACTAAAATGTATAATAACATACAGTTGAACATTTGCATATAATAATTCACTTGCTTTTTTTTAAAAAGTATATTATTTAAAAGATTGAAATTTGTATTATACAAATATATATATATATTAAAAAATCTGCCAGTCATTAACTAAGAATGTACAATATCTCCTTCAAAATCTAACCACGTCTTCTTGACCTACTTGGAGAATCCATTCTGTAATAATATTTCGGACTAGGAATATAAGTAGGAGTTCCTGTAGAAACATTGGTATTCAAAGATTGCTGTGGCAACAAACTGGATGAGTTCAATTTACTGATAAAACTTTGCTCGGGTTTGATAGGTTCATGACTGATAGATGAGGTCGTTGATTGGTCTGGGAGGAATCTTTGAATACGTGGTGATGACATTGGAGAGGCAATTAAAGAGTGTGGTTTGGCGAGGCACAAATCTTTGTTGAACAATGATCCTTGTTTTGAGTCGAGTGACTGTGTGTTTGTGGTTTTGACAGCTGAATTTGATTGGGATCCTGCGGTCGATACAAGAGTCCCACTTGTATCACTCTTTGTGGTTTGTTCTAGTACTGCTGTTGTTGTCTCAGAAATGATAGGTAGTCCGAATAACTGTCTTTGTTGTGGAGTTAATTTGATATCTTTGAATTCATCGCTCTTCTTGCAAAGACCGTAAATACCAGTAACAATGTTATAGAGAACCAACAATTTAAGGAGTAACATACCCTTCTCAGTTAAATAAACCACATCTATGTGGCCCTTTAGAGTGTTGGATATTTCAAACAGGTTGAGTAATAAAACAATGAACTTAAGCACCAAATTAGACACTAATAATATTAGCACGTTCATGATTATCTTACGTGTTTCCAATTCTTTATTGACTATTCTTTTTCCAACGTTCTTAAGCTCTGGTATCTCATACTGACTGTTGATGTTCTTGATTGGAGTTAAAGTCTTAGAAACTGGTGGAAAATCAGTGTATCTACGATGGAATTGGGAGATGGTAGAAGGCGTGTTTGGAAATACATCACTTGGTGCTGTGCCCAAGTTCTTCCTTGGTGTGAAAAGTGGACTTGACATTATGATGGGGGCAGTAAATATGGTAATATGAAGCCGGTAATATCTGTTAAGATTATTTGTTTGCTGAATAACTGAAGATTGATCTGAAATCTCCCCATCCCAATTTCAATCAATTCATCTTCGTTTTAGATTTTCATAATTTTTTATTCCGACCCTGCAAGATTTAAGTCACATGAGTATTTGATGGATTGTGATATCCGGTTTCTTTTCGGGAGTTGTAATCGACAATTGACAACTCGGTTTCAACACGAACATCCCAAAATCTGGAAATACCATGAAATCTTCAAATTAAAATACTCTATTCACTATTTGTCTCTTAAGAGAAGATAACAATGTTCTAAAAGACATTTTAAGTAAACAATATAATTCATATTCACAGTTTGAATAATACAGAATTGTCTTGTACGCTAGGTGACAGCCTGTGGGCACCTGCGGGTGAATCACAAAAGGCTGGTTGCAGCAACGTCTTGCAACTAATTGCCAGCTGGCGGTGCGCTTCACGAAATTTTCCATATCGGGTAATTGTGGTGTGCTTGCAAAAATTTCAGAAGAATTTGGCGGTAAAAGGTTTCAACAACTTGAAAAACAAACATATTGGTGCGCTTGTTTAATCTGGAACGACTTACTAACTAGAAGGCAGGCTATAGTAGCCAAACGCAACAAATTTAGACATTGTTTTGCTTAAGCCATCCAAGCACATTAGTAGTTCAGATTATCAACATTCAAGCAACTCGCATATAGTACAATTATCAAATATCCTTCATCTGTTAATTGTCTTTGTTTCCCATCAGTTTTTAGGGCCGCTTTTGTGTTCACCACTATCAAATAGCTACCATCATATCATAACTGAACTTTTACAATCGGTTTAACTCTCTTTGAGCTTTGTTATCGATATCGCCTTAAACATATTTTTTTAACTTTGCTAATTTGTTAATCTTTGAGATAGTTCCAGCTCCATTTCGCATAAGAAAGTGTCTTGATATCAAGTATTATCAATTGAGTATATCTGAAAATTCTTTGGTCAATCATTCTAATCCAGCAGTCAAGGAGTATATTGTTGCAGTCATCCACTCCTTTCGTCTACCGCCAAACTCCATATTAAGTCGAGCTCAATGTTTTGCTGTTCAGGTGAAGATTCCTCGAACCCAACTACACAAAGGCAACAAAACAATCTATCCCACACTGCATCTAATAGATCAGTCATCACCAAGCAACCAGTTGGTATTAAAGCCACCATTTCCAACAATCTGTCTTCCCAACCCACAAGCAACAGAAACAACCAACAACAACCTCGTCAGCCATCACACAAAAAAGTCAAGAACCGTATGTCACAACCTCAGACTAGCAATAAAGCTGAAGTGACTATTTACGAGGCCACTGATAGCACTGTAGAATCCAACGATGAAACCCAGCATAAGCTAGATGGAGATGGAGCCTACGAAGGCTCGGCCAGAACGGACTCTCAGTATGAAGATGCTGACAACGAACAAGAAGACGACGAGGACGCCGTTGAAGAAGATTTGGATGATTATTTCGATCTGACTAAGCTTCAACCTGGCCAGGCTCATTATCCAGACTCTGAGTGGTTATTAGGCCCACAACCAGCCCATCTCAAAGGTAAAAAATGTTTGATTCTAGATTTAGACGAGACTTTGGTTCATTCCTCTTTCAAATACTTGAAGCAAGCTGACTTCGTCATCCCAGTTGACATCGACAATCAGATTCACAACGTCTATGTTATAAAGAGACCAGGTGTTGATGAGTTTATGAGAAGAGTTGGTGAACTTTATGAGGTTGTTATTTTCACAGCTTCAGTGTCGAGATATGGTGACCCACTTCTAGACGTCTTGGATATACATAAATCTATCCACCATAGACTCTTCAGAGACTCATGCTTCAACTACCAAAATAACTACATCAAGAACCTTTCACAAATCGGACGTCCACTCAGTGATATCATTATTCTAGACAACTCTCCTGCTTCATACCTCTTCCATCCACAGCATGCAATCCCTATTTCCAGTTGGTTTTCTGATGCCCATGACAATGAATTGCTAGATATCATACCTTTCTTAGAAGATTTGTCGAAAGAAAATGTTGAAGATATCGGTCTAGTCTTGGATATTAACCTATAATAACCTGGGTTTTCTGGAACAGGTGTGATAAAGCTGGTCTTTGTCATGGTTATAAAGAAAGAACTCTTTTCAAGAATGTGTACCTTCTCATTGTCGATGTACTTGAATTGTTGTGAAACTAGATAAAATTGACTCTTCTTGTATTTTTATACACCGATGCTTTTTTATCATATTTTTTTTTTTTTTGCCATTTTCAATTCGACTAAGGGTTATTTAGGACACTCAAATAATAGTAATATATATTAATATAGATTATTGGTAAGATTTTTTTCAACTTGTGGTGAGTAACTATAACGTTAATATTCAAAAGTTAAAGTAGTATTGATCATTTCGATTTCCGGGGAACTTGATCTCACATCACGTTCTTGTTGACCTCGGAACGCCTTAATATGGCACTGCACTTTGGACACGAATCCGATTTCAATTAAACGTGTGCCTCGATATATTTATGCTTGCAAGGACAAATAGACAGTTACACTAATGTTCAGAAAACACTGAGAAAAAAAGTCCCAGTGATCTACTGACCTAGTGATATTTTCCAGAGTATAAAGTAAAATGCAACTCATCTCATTTTCATTCATCTGGGCTTTGTTCAGTTCAATTGTTTTTGCTGAATCTTTCGCTCCAGAAAGCTCTTGGGTTAATGTTAACTCTGAAAGAGTCTTAGATCTCAGCAAGTCATACATTCAAGAATTTGTCACATTGACCATCAAGAACACAGACTCCAAGCCAAACTCCCAATATTACTATGCTTTGCCAAGCTATGTGTACTATCAATTATCTTCTATCTCAGCTTTCAATGCTAAGAATGGTCAAGAATTGAAAACAACATACCAAGATGATGAAATCACAATTGTTAATGATCAACCTTTAGTCAATTACGTTAAAGTACAATTAGACATGCCAATTGCTCCAAACCAATCTGTAAAGTTAAGATTGGCATACAATGTTTTGGACTCTTTAGAACCATTACCAGCTAAGGTCTCACTCAACCAAGAACAAAGCTTATTATTGAAGACTTTCAAGTTACCATTGTCTTCCTATTTCACTGAATCTTCTAAATTGAGTATCACTGGTATTCCAAATGGTGAAGAATTATCTCTTACTGGATTGCCTGAGGATGAACATAGGGGTGTTGTTGAGAATGATTCTTACGTTTACAGATTCAAGAATATCGAAGCATTTGAGATCTCTGTCTTACCATTTGTCTTCACTCACAATGCACCATTAGCCACTGTCACCAATCTATCTAGAGGTGTTTGGGTTTCACACTGGGGTAACACTATCCAATTTGAGGAATTCTATAAGTTGACTAACAAGGCTGCTGAATTGATCAAGGGTTTTGCTAGAGTCGATTTGATGTTGAACAGAAACTCTATGAGATCATCTCACGCTATTGCCGCTATGGAATTTAAATTGAATGGTGATTCTCGTGATATCTACTACACTGACTTAGTTGGCAATGTGTCCACATCTAGAATCTTGGAGGATAAGGTCTATATCAAGCCAAGGTACCCAATTTTCGGTGGTTGGAACTACAACTTCACCATTGGCTGGACCAATACCTTATCTCAGTTATTGACTA
This sequence comes from Waltiozyma chaumierensis, assembly GCA_030566875.1. Classification (NCBI taxonomy): domain Eukaryota; kingdom Fungi; phylum Ascomycota; class Saccharomycetes; order Phaffomycetales; family Wickerhamomycetaceae; genus Waltiozyma; species Waltiozyma chaumierensis. The sequence goes on along the minus strand of JAKUBK010000338.1, from coordinate 3,659 downwards.
AGGTTAACAATGAAGACTACAGTTTGACTGTTCCATTATTAAATGGTCCTTCTGATGTCGTCTATTATGGTGTTGATTTGACCTTCTACTTACCAGAAGGTGCTGAGGTCATCGACATCAAGTCCCAATTCCCATTTTCTAGCAAGACCGAAGGTAATGAGTTATCCTTCTTTGACTTAGGAAAAGGACATACCTCTGTCACTTTACACTTTGATGATTTGACTGACGTCCTTGCTAATAACGATGTTACGGTTCTTTACAAGTACAACACTTTGGCTATGTACTCATTACCTTTGAACATTGCTAAATTTGCCGCTATCATCTTGGTCAGTTACTTTGTCCTTTCTAAGGTCGATATTTCCTTGAAGGCCAAATAAACTGTTTGGGTTTATCTTGGAGAACATTACAAGTGCTCTATTTAAACAACCAAATACATGTACACTAGAGTTTAATCATTTTTTCAATTAGATGAAAGCCATAATGTAATTTGAATACTATTGTACAATTGGGAATCTTAGAATAAATAGGTTGGTTCATAACTAGTAGAACTATTTACAATGGGTGATATCGATAGACTGATACTGTTTGGTGTGGCCTAAAACTTGTTGTCGCCCTCACCAGGTAATCTAGGAACTCTCTTAGGTTCCCAATCTTGTTCACCAAGACCTTGCATTCTGTAGAACTCTTCCTTAACATCAACGGCTCTCTTCTTGGTGTTGACTGAGAGAATCTCAGTCTCATCTAACTCTTGGGTCTTACGGTCCCTATTCTCATATCTGATCGCTGTGAAATTTGATAGCCAGATAGAAGCAGCACCGAGTGTTATGAAGAAAGGTAGACCAAATAATAAGAAAGAGTGTTTCTTTAGGTTCTTTTGATAACGACCAGCAAATGAAGCATCATATGCAGCCTGGCTTCGCTTGGAGCGGAATGTTTTTGTATTGAATGGATTGCTAACCATACTTGAGTGGTGTGTTTAAGGCTTGAATATTCTATTAAGTGGGAGTCTATTTCAAATCAATGAACATAAATTGTATGGCTCTTCTACCAGATGATTGTTTTTTCTATCACACAGTACAGCGATCCAACCCTGACAGACAACCTGGGCTCCTAACTCGTAGCTAGACCCGATATGGCGATTATCGCGTAGTATCTTGGATCGTCATTTGCCCCCAAAAATCCCATATTATATAGATAACAAACTTTTAAGTTTTAACCTCTGCTGTCTCCACACTATTCATGTAATATAATAAATTGCCTTTGTATCCAAAACTTATCATCAAATATTCTACTTCTAATTAAACCCCTACTAATTATATATCTGTCTCACTCTATTATTATCTCATATCTAATCGATCTAAAGAAAGGACAAACTAAACAATGGCTTCAAAAACAGTTAGGGAGACTGATTCTCTCCTAGGCAAGATTCAAAGAAGAAAACATTACAAGAATATTTTATATGCTTTGGCCCTTCTATCAGTTCTTGGTATTTGTAAGTTACACATTTGATCTGTTGTATTTTGATTCACTGTTTGTTTACTAACAATTTAATCTTAGACCTGGTGTTCCATCCATTCAGCACATATCAACCACGCAGCAACAAGAAGAATATTATCTTCATGGTTACAGACGGTATGGGACCAGCTTCTGTCTCCTTAGCTAGAAGTTACAGACAATACCGTGATAACTTACCATACAGCGATATTCTCACTATAGACAAGCACTTCATTGGTTCTTCAAGAACCAGATCTTCAGACTCACTTATCACAGACTCTGCAGCTGGTGCCACAGCCTTCTCTTGTGGGATGAAATCTTACAACGGTGCCATTGCCGTGGATGACGATCACAAACCATGTGCTACCATCTTAGAAGCCTTGAAATTACAAGGTTATCTTACTGGGCTAGTCGTCACTACTAGAATCACAGACGCCACTCCTGCTGCATTCTCTTCTCATGTCAGAACTAGATGGTATGAGGATTTGATTGCTCAACATCAAATTGGAGATTATCCTTTAGGTCGTATGGTTGACTTGATGATTGGTGGTGGTAGAACGCATTTCTATCCTCCTTCTGATACTAAATATGGTTCCCATGGTTCTAGAGCCGATGACAGGAACTTGATTGATGAAGCTATTGAAAATGGTTGGACTTACATTGGTAACAGAACGACATTTGATGACGCTGTTCAAAACGGTGTTTCTTTGCCTTTGTTGGGTCTTTTGGAAGATGGTGATATTCCATTCGATTTGGATAGAGACTCAACCAAATACCCATCATTGGAGGAATCTGCTAAGTTTGCTTTGGAAACTTTAAGTAAAGCTACTAAGGACTCTGAAGAAGGGTTCTTTATTATGATTGAAGGTTCCAGGATTGATCACGCAGGTCATAACAACGATCCAGCAGCCCAAGTTAATGAAGTTCTTGCCTATGATAAAGCCTTCGCTGCCGTTTTGAAATTCGCTGATGAATCTGATGTCGAGACTATTATCGTTTCTACCTCTGACCACGAGACTGGTGGTCTTGCTACTGCAAAACAAATTTCTCCATCCTACCCGGAATATGTTTGGTTCCCTGAAATCTTAGACAATGCCAACCACTCTGGTGAATATCTCTCTAAGACCTTGCGTGAATACACTGGTGATGATCTAGAGACCTTTGTCAGAGAAGAAATCTTATCTAAAGGCCTTGGGTTCAAAACTTTTTCTGATCAAGAAGTTAAAAGGATCATCAAGAACAAGGAAAATTCTCATTTCATTCTCAATGAATTAGTTTCTCTGCGCTCAGAGACAGGTTGGTCTACTCATGGTCACTCGGCTGTGGATGTTAACATTTACGCTTATTCCAACCGTAGGGCCATCTTTATCGATAAGATTCTTGCTGCATTACAAGGTAACAGAGAGAACATTGAAATTGGTCAATTCCTACAAAGTTACAGTGGGGTCACTTCTAATGTTGAAGAAATCACTGAATTAATTAAGGACACTCAAACTGAACCTGTCAAGGCTGGATCTATCGACATTAAGGCTTTTGAATCTGAAGGATATCATACAGGTCTTTATTAAGAGCACCTTGATTGATGAATTTGGTTAATGGTATTGCATTATTTGAAATACAACATGATTCTTCCCCACATATAATTGCAATTTATACGTGAATGTTCCCCATGTATAAAATCTAGATTTGGATTTTCTGTAACTGACCACGATCTACAAGAGATGGCCCACATTGTGGTTTGGTTATCTTTGTGTTGTGGAAATGGGATATAGTTCTTGTCCGTTTTGATGGGGGTTTTGCAACAAGTATACAGATTAAAAGTATTCTAAGCTGATGGCTTGTCTGTTCGTGAAATTTCCTTTAGCAATTCATTATTTCAAACTGTTGGCAATTAGATCAAGATATATCAGTAAAAAACATCTATGTATAATCTGCTGGTTTCAATCAATTCAAATGAAGCACTTCTGAATTGTATACTGTCAAAATTGTCAAATTCTAATGACCAATTAACTGATCATGGTAAAATCTTACGTACAAGCAAGCTGTTAAGAAATAATATTATTAACTTTAGAAAATCCATCATGTGGTGTTAATCATATATCTAAAGAGAGAGACGGTGCATGTACTGTGTAATAAATTATAAACTATATTAATTTATATATTAT
>JAKUBK010000337.1:0-10637 GCA_030566875.1 Waltiozyma chaumierensis | reverse complement strand
ATTTATTAGCACGACGCCTTAACCAACTGGGCCAAGGGACCTTTTTGTTGTGTTATTATTTCTCCTAATTCTTCAAATACAAACGATTTTCATGTATAATTGTTCTGTTATATATGTATTCAAACTACCTCATAGAAGATGATCAGCTCATCCACCCCTAAATTCAATATAAAAAATCATTCTAATTTGGCACCTTCAAGTTAAATTTTAAGCCTCTTGCATCGATATTTCTATTTTCATTAAAATTTCTTACCAAAGTCCTGAAGGTCCATTGAATGTATTTAATTTTTACTTCATAATATAAAATCCAATTCTTCAAAAGTTTAACAATATGTTTTTTTAAAAAAAAATGAAAAGTGGTTCTTATTCAACACGTGTTGTTATTCGATCCGAATCATAGTCTTACATATCATGAACAATTGTTGGTCTCTGATTCTTTATAGAAATGAATAGATATTTATCTTTTTTTTTTTTGGTCTAAATTTTATAATAGTTCTCCCATATATTCCAAGACAAATCCTTGAATCAAAATACTCCATTTCTCAATTGCCTGGATATCAATATTGTCAAAGTTATCACCCATTTTATGCCAGTGTTGGGGGAAAGTGCTTGGGATCAAATGCAAAATAGGGACACCAGATCTTAAAAATGGGATATGATCATCTTCCATGTATCCATTGAATTTAACGGTGAATTGGTCTTCAACTTGGTTTAAATATTTGTTTGAAATCGAGAACAATTCAGGATTCAATTGGGCTAGTTGGGTCTCTAAAGAGGACAAGTCGTTGTATCTTCCATGTGTTTGTGGGAAATAACTTGGGATTTTATTCTGATCAGCACCTAACAAATCTAATAGAACAAACAAGTCGATATTACTGAGCTTGTTTTCACGTCTGTACTTTCTATGAAGGTGCTTAGCTCCATAAATTGAATCTGTAGAAGACCAAGATTCAAATGCTTCCTCACCATCAAAGAAAATTATCTTGATTCCTATTTCATACTCATCATTTTGGTGGAAAATCTTGTTCAAATGGGAATTGAGTTGTTTGGCAGTTTCCAGTAAAATTGAACAAGATACAGCGCTATCAATGGCACCAATAAACCCTTCTGGTTTGATCAAAGAGTCGTAATGAGCTGCTAGAACAAGATACTTCTCGCCACCATATCTGGCGTTCTTAGAAGCCACAATATTGGAAAAGTTGTATCCCTTCTGAACAAATGTGTCGTGTTCAAGAACCCAGGGAGTATCAGCTTCCGATTCAAGATTATTCAGCGATTGGAAGAGTTCAGTGATATACTGACGAACATACAATGAACCTTCAGAACCAGGAACACGAGTGCGGTTGAAATGTGGGAAATGTGACTGTAACGATGTGAAATTGTTTGTGGAGAGTAGCGATTGGAGCTGATCTGTGGAGAGGCAAAGTACAAATTGAATACAGTACAGAGAGGCAATTGATAAGAAGTGGATGAAAGATACCATTGAATGGCTTTTGACCTGTTAAGTTTCAGACCTGTTTGGATGGGATCTCTTTCGATGGATTATTTTGATCGTTTTGGTCTTTGGCCAAGACGTTGTCTAGGCAACGGAAATAGCTAGTCTAGGTCCAGCCCCCCAATGCGCGCGGAATCTTGAATAATAAATAATAATAATAAATAAATAATAAATAATAATTAAATTATTAGTTTTGAAAAGAAAAAGAAAAAGAGTAAACAAAACAAAAGGCATCTTGATTTCAAAATATCTTTTTGGACAGCTCATCAACGATACAATTCCGTCCACAATACCATGAACTCAGACCTCTTTCCAGCAGACGAGGTCCTGTCATTTCCAGGGACAGCCCACACATTAGGAGATCCAAGGGACACGGGTCAAGACAGTAGTGACGATGAAGGCTTGTATACCACTGTGCAATCCCGGGCCATGCCAACTATCAATATATCAAGTGGAAGCACAGCCGTAACGCTGAGAGAAACAGACAATATAATAGGGATTTCCTCTTCTCCTGGCGAATTGATGTCTCTCTCTGATGCAGGACCAGTGGACTCTGGACATTTAGACGCCCTTACCCCTGCACCACCTCCAGCCACTGCATCTCTGTATCCTCAAAATGGGCCACTCATATCAAACAAGGTTGACATAGTGCCGTCAGAATCCTCCAGCACTGTTGCCACCGTCTTGTCCACATCCAACGCCACAAGCAACACTGTCAAGACCACCAGAAGTGGGCTCCGTCTGAACACTACTTTCGAACCAACTTCATCCACCGCCTCACATGTCCCAAGTATTGTCAACATTCACAACTCCACCGTAGCGACCACAACGCCCAATGTCATTGCAGCCACGACAACGACTTCTGTGGCACCCGTGCTTCAGCATATGGGCTCTTCTTCAACAACAGCGAGATTCACTACAGCTACAACTCCGGTTACGTCAGCAGCATCGGCTGTACCAAACCGAGTTCCTCATGACATCCAACAATCTCTTCCAATTGCCATTTCAAGAAAGAGAAACAACTCTATGTCGTACTACAACCGTTTTGACGATGACAACCTGTCCCTTGTCAGTGCTTCGTCGTTGGCCACCTCGCTTTCTAAAAACTTTCTCTTTGGCTTCCTCAACAACAAACAGCAAAATGGCAGTAAGAAGAATGGCCTGATCTCAAAGGAGTACTGGATGAAGGACGAGACCTCCACTGAGTGCTTTATCTGTGGGTGCTTGTTCACGACGTTCAGAAGAAAGCATCATTGTCGTATCTGTGGGCAAATCTTCTGCAGCAAATGCACACATCTGATCCCAGGCGACAAGTTCAACTACAATGGGAAAATGAGGGTCTGCAAGAACTGTTTTGGCTATGCCACAGACTTCAATGACGACACCAGTGACGACTCTTCCATCGAAGATACACACTCGCACCATGACAACGAGGGTTTTCAGCCACAGGAACTTGAAATCGGCACCCCGAAATCCCAGCATATGATCCATTCCGACTCTTTCAATCTTCCCTCTCACTACGCTTTGATGAACTCGTCTACTTCGAAGTTCGGTGCTGGTGGAAGTGCTGCTCATGACAATTACCACACACATGGACATCGTCATTCCCACAGCTTTTCTCAGTATAACGAAACTTCAGGTAAGCCATTTGTACCTACGCCACCAACGCCACCTCCAAGAATGGCTATTCCAACCACCAGAAATGGCGAGTCTGTTGAAATTCCTTCAATCGGACCAAAGGCATTCTCTCAACGAGTCTCTGTCATCCATAGCTCGAATGGAGGTGCTAACAATGTGATGGGTGGGGTCAACACTAGAAGATCTTTTGAAAAGCAGTATCAGCTCCAGAACCAACCAAGTTCTGGCTCTCATCATCAACTTTCTCAATTCTTCAAAGGCCTGGAGCCACTTACGCCGTCTAATTCCAATTTTCTCCGACCAAGCTTGACTAGAAACTCTACAGAAACCTCTTTGGAGAACAACCAGCACATTTCGCCCACTTTAAGAGACACATCCCACTACTCTGCCGCCCATGAAGAGGCTGTCTTGGAATCACCGATTGGAGACAGTGCTAAGAATGCTAACAACCCATACGATTCTGGTTCTGAGGACGAAGGCTCCATGTCCTTGTATGCAGCATTGCATCTGGATCGTCCATACCAAGGATCAGAAGCCATCAATGCTGCACAGATGCCACACGAGACTGCCACCAGGAGAACAAGGGATCGCAGAGACACTAAGTCGGTTGAGAGAGCTCAGGCGTCGTTGATCAGAATGAAGAATCGTCGCAAGTCAAGGAGCAAGTATAACACAGGGAATCTTTTAACCTACGAGTCCAATGTTTTGAGCGGTTCTCCTGTCCAAGGTGGAAATGCTGTTCTCGACTCAAATCAACCCCTCTCAGGGAATAGAGTGATGTTCAGCGACAGCGCTTTAGACTCGATTGCTTCCAATTCCGAGCGTCAGCTCAGCAACAACAATATTTCACCTACAAAGTCTCTCAAACTGTCTGCTTCCACAAGTCGTGATTCCAACATTGTCGTCGCAGTCAAACGAATCAAGACCAAATCCGAACTTAGCGATGTTTGTATCACGCACATCCACAACATCCTTCACCAGGATTTGCTATTGGAGGCCATCGAGTCTCCTGAACGTTGGGAAGCCATCATCTTGCCCTTGCTTCATCATGTTGAGGACATAGACTATGACGTCAAGGCAGGCGACAGTTTCGATGTGCGTCAGTATGTCAAGTTGAAGCGATTACAAGGTGGCTCTCCAGAAGACACACAGCTTGTGGATGGGATTGTCTTCTGTAAGACGTTGGCCTTGAAGGGGATGCCAAAGGAATTGGCGAATCCAAGGATCGCTCTGATTATGTTTCCAATTGAATATGTTCGTTCTGGCCAGCAACATTTCATGTCTTTGGAGCCGGTCTTGGCTCAGGAGAATGAGTTCATCAACAAACTCGTTCAGCGTATCATTGCCTTGCAACCTGACGCAGTCTTTGTTGGTGCTTCTGTCTCTGGTATTGCTCTAAGGCTGCTGTATGAAGCTGGCATCGTTGTCAGTTACAACGTCAAGCCTCAAGTCATTGAAAGAATATCCAGGCTGACCCAAGGTGACATTGTCATTAGCATGGACAAGTTGGCCAGAAACATCAAGTTGGGTACCTGTTCCAAACTGGAGGTGAAGACATATGCCTATAGGAACCGCACAAAGACGTTGATTTCCTTAACAGGTTGTGATTTGAGTCTGGGCTTCACTTTCTTGATCAGAGGTGGGGACAGCACCTTTTTGAGAAAGATCAAAGAGTCGGTGGAGTTCATGGTGTACACGGCTGGTCACTTGAAAAACGAAACGGCCTTTTACCATGACAATTTCATCTACTCGTCTCCAAGCGCCTACAAAAAGATGTTGGACGACTCTCGCACTGCCTATGAGAATGACGATATGTTCGGTGTTGAGTTTCTCCGTGAGTTCCATGGAAGAGTGTTGTCTATCTCGCCAATTGTCAAATTCGATACGCCATATCTTTTGGTCAAGGCCCGCTATTTCCAGAAATTGGCTGCTGAGGCTAAGTTGGACTTTGTCCGCATTGACTCTGATCCTGAAGTCTTGCAGCATTACATGGGACTGATCGGTGTCAACATCGAAGACTTGACTGACGGTGTGGACGAGGCTAAGAAGATTGCAAAGTGCATGTTGATGAAAAAGGTTCTACTCTTGGAGGAATCCTTCAAGTCCAAGGCTTCCCAGTGGTCCTTCTACTACACCGGGGCCGTCGGTATGCTGGACATCTCGCACCATCAGAACATTGTCGTGCTCCATTCGATCATCAACACCAAGACCGCTATGCCTTGTGTCACGCCTTATACGTTGAAGATTGATTTCTACTGGAAAAACGATGTCACCTTGGGCAGATACATCGAGCAGCTGATTCACAGCTCCCAGACACCTTGTTCGGAGAACTGTGGCTCGACTCTTGGGGAACATTACAGAACTTATGTCCACGGCAATGCCAAGATAGACGTCTTGGTGGAGAAATCGTTGTCCAGACCACCGACAATTGCCAACACCATCTTCAACTGGAGCTACTGTAAGGAATGTGGCTTCACCTCGCCCTTCACGCCTTTGAGTGAAGCCTCGTGGAAGATGTCCTTCGGCAAGTTCCTAGAGTTGATGTTCTGGTCCCAAAGAGACTCCGTCACGAATCTAGGCACCCATACACACGACTTCGCCAAAGACCACATCAAGTTCTTCACATTCAACGACTTGACCATCAGAATGGAATACTCCAAGATCGATCTCTTGGACATCATTCCACCAAAGCCTAAGATAAACTGGATCCCAAACACCGACATCAAGTTGAAGCTCACGCTCAGACAGCAAGTCACAGAGAAGTGCCAGAGCTTCTTCAACAGTGTTTCTGAAAGATTGCACAGAGTCAAGGTCGACTCCATCTCCACTGATAAGATGGAGGCTGGCCAGGCGCGGATTGAGGAACTGAAGCTTCGTGTTGCCGCTGAACGTGACACAACACTGCTTAGAATTGAGGAGATCTACAACAACACCGAACCAATCGACCATCTTCCACTGAACAAGGTCTTGAGATTTGTCCAGGATCTAAGTGTCGAGTGGGATTTGGAATTCCAACTGTTCGAACACGCTTACTTGCCAACTGAGAAGGATATTGCTAGAATCACCGCTCTTCAATTGAAAAAGTTTTTCTCGGATGAGAGAGAAAAGGCTCAGGGCGAAGGTGTTGAGAAGGAAACACACACTGTTCAGGTCGAAACCGAAACCTTGAATCCTCAAGAAGAAGGCCCACCTGTCTCTATCACAACCACCACTACCATTCCTGTTGTCACTGCCACTTCAACTGTCTCTCCAGCTCCAGCTCCAATTGGCCATTCTGCTGCCATAGTCTCATCAAATGAAGGCTCGTCTGTATCACCAACACCTGTTCCTCAAACAAACAACACTCCTTCTTCATCTGCAGCCACAACCATCAAAGCCCTAGGTGGCTCAAGTGTTGTTGCTGCTGCTGTTGCTGCTGCTGCTGCTGCTTCTGCAGTTGATGACCAAGCGATCGATGATAAGTTCTCAACCAGTGAACAAGCCAATCTGAGATATCAAATTGAACCACAGTGTACCTCAGCCATCAGAAAAGTGTCTGATAGTTCGACTTCTTCGGACTCTTATTTCCCAAAGATAAGCTCGAAGGGTAAAGTTCTTGAAGGTATTCACAAATTCGAGAAATTGGTCAGTGAACAGGAAAGAGAGCTCAAGAAATCGTCTTCTATTGGGAACATTGATCTTCGTCCAGTTGCCAAGCTTCCAATCCCACCAAACTCTCCACTGGTTACACCAAAGGTCCCATCAAGCATGGGTACTGTTACTCCTTTGGTTACTCCGTTGCTAACACCAAAGAACGCCATGACACCTAATTTGACACCGATGAAACCGAAACCAACTCCGGATCAACTGTCTAAACATCTTCCAGTCATCTCCCCTGCTTTTGAGAAGAAGGAAAGCAGTTATTTTGAAAGAGATTCATTCAATTCGAAATTCGTCGGCCCTAAGTTTGGTCTAAGCACCAAAGAGTTGGAGATCCAGTTGAAAGAGGGTCGTCAGAAGAGTTTTGGATCTATCACAAGTAAGAGTGAAGACAGCAAAGTCTCCAAGTTGACCAACTATTTTGATCATTTGGATAATATCTCTCGTGAATTCGAGTTGGCTCGTGAGACTGAAAGATTGAAATTGAGTCGTAATCGTTACCGTGCTGCTCCTGTCTCCTCTTCCAAACCAATTGTCGAAGTATTTGAAAACGTTGACGATGCCTTTAACGAAGAGTCTCAGAAGAAGGGAATCATGAGCAAATCGTCGAATGCTGCTTTCAATGTCAACAGAGTGGCCACGATGAATGGTTCAAAATCTGGGGCTTTGTCTGAGGAATCTGCTGAATCTATTAACAAAGACGAGTCAGGTAAGATTCCACAAACTGAACGAGTTTCTTTAATGAAGACTCTTGCCAATTTCTGGGCTGATAGATCTGCTACTTTGTGGAAACCTTTGGACTATCCTTTGTCTTCTTCCGAACATGCCTTTGCTGACTCCGACGTGATCATCCATGAAGACGAACCAAGTTCCTTGATTGCATTCTCTCTAAGCACTATTGACTATACACAGAAGATCAACGAGCTTAACGACACTGATGACTACGAGTCCAATATGAAGAAGACCAAAAGTTCTCATTTGAAATATCAATTCAATTCTGCAGGGGCCAGTTTATCATGTAAGATTTTCTTTGCCGGACAGTTTGACGCATTCAGAAGAAAGTGTGGATTGGAAGAGAACTTCATCCAGTCATTGGCCAGATGTGTTAAGTGGGACTCCACTGGTGGTAAGAGTGGATCAGCCTTTTTGAAGACATTGGATGACAGATTAGTGATGAAACAGTTGTCTGCTGCTGAATTGGAATCATTTGTTGACTTTGCACCAAAGTACTTTGAGTACATGGCTAAGACCTTGTTCCATGAAACCCCAACCACTTTAGCTAAGATCTTTGGGTTCTATCAAATTCACATCAAGAATCCTATAACAGGCAAGAACTTCAAGATGGATGTCTTGATTATGGAAAATCTCTTCTACGGGAAGAAGAATCTTCGTATTTTTGATTTGAAAGGTTCGATGAAAAACAGACACGTTGAAAGAACAGGTAAGGAGAATGAGGTTCTATTAGATGAGAACATGGTGGAGTACACTAATGAAAGTCCCTTGTTTGTCAGAGAGTTCGATAAGAAATTATTGAGTGGCTCTTTATGGAACGATACTTTGTTCCTCTCCAAACTAAATGTTATGGATTACTCTTTGGTTATTGGTATTGATGATATGAACAGAACATTGACTGTCGGTATTATTGATTGTATCAGAACTTTCACATGGGATAAGAAGTTGGAAAGTTGGGTTAAAGAGAAGGGTCTAGTTGGTGGTGGTGGGACTAAAGAGCCTACAATTATCACACCAAGACAGTACAAGAACAGATTCAGAGAGGCTATGGATAGATATTTCTTGATGGTTCCTGATACTTGGTTTCAGTCCACAAAATAGTGACGCTGTATTGAAAAACTTAATGACGTTACGAGAAAGCAAATGTTTAAAGTATTGATGTGATAAGTATATGGCAAATGCCGATTTAATTCAGTTTCTTACCGTACTAGCGATTTTTAAGAGCACCCATAGATGAAATCCGTAGTCATTACGGATATAGATATTACGTTTGAGTATCAAGTGATTATATTTCTTTGAAAGAGTTAACCTAGCAACGCGGTGATATACAATAGATCATGATGATTAATTGACATATATTATTGCAGATAATTGAATCGATCTTCAACAATAAATAAAATACATTAATATATAAATTAGATCTGCTATAAATATAATATTTATTTAATTTATTATAAATTTTATTATTAAATAAATAAAATACATTTATAAAATTATTAATTTAAAAATTAAAATAAATTTAAATATAATAATTATATTTTTTTAAAAAACAATTTTAAAATACTAGATTATATTATTTTTTTAAAAAATTAATTCACGTCGTAATATTAGAATATATATTTTAAAAACCAATTAAATTATTTATACATTTGAAATAGATACATATTAATTCTTAATTTATACATGTACTTATATAAAAACTATACAGCTAGGGTTAAAGACTCTAAAATTGAGCTGAGATAAACCAATACTATTAAAATAATTTCAAATTTACTCAGTAATTACGCCTAGTATAACAATCAATACATCATATAAGTTTGACTGAAGGCACATATAAGTTTTAGAAATTATCAAAGCGACAAGGATCAATGTTGAAAATTGAAAATCTTGGTTTATAGCATTTCATGTTGAAATTATTAGTCAATTGGAATTTTACCGAAAGAGTTATTTCATTCATCGCTCCACGATATTTAACTGAAAAGAGTTCCACTTTTTTGCGTGGGTAGGCTATCTTGAGATTTCTCCACTTTTTGGAATAATATGTGATTTGGTATCATGAAGAATAATTGGTAACTTTCAATGTATGGTTACTGTTGAAGGTGTTAGAATTTATAAACCAAGATTTTTATTTGACCCAAATACGACAGAGACTTTCTGGCATATCCTTACCTTATTTTTTTATTTTTTTTGTTCTGACGCATCTGCATTAGTATACATGCGTGTGCATACTGCAGGAATATGCGAGGGGCTTCTAATAAATTTTTGATTGTACAGAAATCTATGAAAACTAATTTGATCCTTATGATAGTCAGTCAGATCACAAATTTCCAACAATTAGAAGGCTTTGTCTCAGTTATCATCTAATTGATATAGATTGGTTAGAGTGATTCTTAAAATATCTTTAGGGGTTTGATGGTTCGATGATATAAGTCAAGAACATACATATAATTACAGATCTGTGATCTGACCTAAATTGGATTTGCAAATTCAGAAATCTCAATCAAAAAGGATGTGCTTCAGGGAAAATCAGGAAATAAATTAGTAGAATTTGGTCCATTTACTATTTGTGGGCGAAAAAATACATTTAGACAATTTGTCAAAGCTGTTTGCTTATAACAATTGGAAACAGAGAGAAAATAGTTGTGAAGAACATCTAGGACCTTCATCTTTCGTTACAATACGGTTAATACCAATTGTTAAGATCTCATGTGAGAAAGTGAATAATAATTATTGGCGAAAAAACTGGAAAGTAAATGATGTTCAGGTTAGTGAAACATATCATGTCTCTTTTCAAATTTAGAGTTTGGAGCTTATTATTCTATCCATATGCACTTCACAGGTATCTCAATAAAATTTAAAACTTCAGGGCTCATAGATATTAGCCGTAATATAACTTATGGTTTATTCCGAGGTACGACTTCCATGATCAGATTACGTTTATCCGATATACGTCATACAACAAATATGGTCATGCGATTTATTATTTTACATTTTATGTTATAAGAACACTTTCCCCACATTTTATACTTATGCCAATTTATACTACATATAGAAAGTGTTTATAAGAATTGATAGTTATTTCAGTAACTCACACAACCCATAAATTCCAGTCTATAATACGTAAACAACGCAT
>JAKUBK010000336.1:0-10943 GCA_030566875.1 Waltiozyma chaumierensis | reverse complement strand
GCAGATGCCATGACCAACTACGAAACCAACTTTGTTACACTTCAATGGCGCCTTGGCTTTCTGATTTTGATAACACTAAAATCAAAAGTGATACCCTATTACTACCTGTTTCTCATGAGTTTGAGGTTGCAGGTGAATACTCAATAGATAATTGAATTCAATTGATTTCACTTATATGAAGGTTAAGGTTGGCAACAACTGAAATTTGAAAATTTCAAACGTTTATTTAAAAAAAAAAGAATAACTAATCATTATATTGAAATGTGCTTCGAAAACTGGTCAAATTTTAAATTGATCTTTTTATGTTGTTGTTGAAATTAATGGTATATATATACATAAGAATATTGGGAAAGCTTTGATTATTCCAGAATTAGAATATATTATATATATGAAGGGTTTACAGAATAAGATAAGCTGATTCTGTATGTTTTTTCCAGAGGTTTTAACATGTTTAGAGCAAATTTTACTTAAACTTTATTTAATATATACTAAATTAGATAAAATTTAGGAAATTAATTGTACACATGAATTGAAGATATTTGGAAGCGTTAAGTTAAAAATTGGATGTTTGGTTGTTGTCTTTACGGCATGGTTATCGGCTAAAATATTAGATATATATATTGTTAGAGTATTCAATGATTATATAGGAACACTTTATTTATATAGACAACAATATTTCCAATGCATTCCGATCAGTTTGGTAGCATTCCGATCTATTATATTATATATTTATATGTAACAAATTTATATATATATATAATATATATACATAATAATATATTATATGGCTATAAATTTTGAATATAATATTGCAAATAAATATTTATTATAAGCTTTTATAATTATTATATAAATAATAATATTTTTAATATATAATTATAAATTTAAAATTTTTTTAATATAAATTAGAATATATATTATCAAACAGGTTGTTCTAGGGGCCTTAACCCAGCTTTCAATGATATATATATATATAACACGTCGTACTAGACCGTTGATACTGGATCAAAGCTTTGATGGCCTATATATAATTAGCTTATACTGGATCGGTGATCTGTTATAAGGCACTCAATTCATAGGGTTACTCCAAATTGTCTATCAGTTGTCCAGAGCTATGATTGGTCTAACTTGAGTAATGCCTTACCAGTCGTACTCCATACTACAGGATTGGCCTACAAAAGTACAACAGCTGGAGGAAGACGTGATCGATAATTACTAAGGAAGACTAGAGTCTTTAAGTTGGCTGCTTTCTTCCAGCTTGCTGAAACTATCTTCATTGCATATACTATTTTATTTTATATCATGCTTTTTCACCATAATTCCTGTCCCAAAGAGTATCTCACAGGTATTATATTATATTAATATTTTTTGGGCCAAAACTCAAGTCCTAGTTCTACTTCCTTACAATCATAGGATAAAACACTCCATCTCTCTCGATTCCTGTTCTTCATAATTGATAACATTTGCGACAACCTCAGTTCTGAGAAATATCATATTATTATAAATTTATTCATGTTCTCATTAATTGGGGTTGCAATATTATAATCTATGTATTATAAATATATATTATAAGGCCAAATGGATTATGGGTCTTTTTTAGGTACGACTTGCATGTATATTTTTAAGAATTTATTAATCAAAGAACTAAAAAACCTTAAAGTT
Organism: Waltiozyma chaumierensis; assembly: GCA_030566875.1. Classification (NCBI taxonomy): domain Eukaryota; kingdom Fungi; phylum Ascomycota; class Saccharomycetes; order Phaffomycetales; family Wickerhamomycetaceae; genus Waltiozyma; species Waltiozyma chaumierensis. The sequence continues at coordinate 9,281 of JAKUBK010000336.1, read as the reverse complement.
ACCATCAGAAAACCAAAAGAAGTACCTTTAATACCAAAATATTTTCAAACAAATTCACAAACTTTAGCTATCTCTATTTTTAATCACAATTTTCCAGCTTCAACTTTTAACAATAAAACCTGTATCTTTCAAAATTTCCTGTCTTGCCATGTAATCTATCAGGGTAATCTTCTTGTGCATTCTCTTTGTTATCTTAAGAATTTCCATGTATCTTACAATCGATGATTCAATAAATTCGTGTCTTCCATAGCTTGTGATTGTTACTCCTCAACTAAAATCTTGCTTAGTGTTTTTCAAATTTTTGATATTATTCATACTCCATGTCCTTTTGATGCTTTAAACAACTCTTAGTTATTTGTGTTCAGAATTAAAAATCATAGAGAGTGTTAATCTCATAATAAAGACGTTCTATTCTCTTCTTCATAGAGTCAAAAGAGAAATCATGAATTATCCGGCACCTGCCCGAAAATGCCCAAAAGTCAGAAAATTGTCAAAAAGCACGAAAAAAGTCCAAATATGCAGAAGGACCAAATAAATTCCAGAAGATCCCCGAAAAAGTCCAAATATGCAGCTGCAGAACCGAGAAAAGTTTCCAAGGTTCCCAAATAAGTCCAAAAAATTATTGAAAACGGCTCAAATGTCCAAATGTTCAAAATGGTTTAAAAACTTGGGTTAAAGCTCAAAGGGGTTAGAAACAGGTAACAATGTGTACAAAACCCGAAAATAACGATCGTTGGACCCCCAAACAAAGACTACTTGAAAAGCAGGTCCAAAAGACCAGAAACACCTCAAAAAGTAGACATCCAAAGGGTTGAAAAGAGTAAAAATTATGAAATTAGCCCACAAGGTCCTATGTGTGATCACGTGACTGCTCCCGCGAATTGGTGGGTATAATCTCAAAAAAAAAATTTATACCAGGATAGGTAGATACTGGAAAAGATAGAGAGCAATTGGTAAGCAATACGTAATAACAAAGTGTGATACTGTGATAGGCACTTGTGAGACAACTTAAAACCATAAAATAGAAATCCAATCAAGGTCCCCAGTCAAAGATGAAAAACCTTGTGATTTTAAACCGAGGAGTACTACCAATCAATGCCGAAACAGCAAATGGTCTCCAATTGACCCAATCTACATTTGATCCATTGAATAACTCCATCACAGCCTTACTGGGCCCTGATACCGAGTACGGCCAAGTTGAAATCCAACGAGTTGACCGCACAGGGAAAGTTGATCTATTGGCTTCATTCCAGATCCATGTCAACGAAGAAGAACCAATAAAGGTTTTAAGTTTTGTTCATTTTGAAGATGAGATGAGATGTGTTCTTGTTTTCAACAATGGTGATATCTACACCACCACATACCAAGAGGTGGAAGACGGCTCTGTTGAAGTCTATGACACTGTTGTTGAATGTGTTGGTTCCATTGACTCTGGGTTGTTAGCCGCCAAATGGTCTCACGATGATGAGACTTTGGTTCTTGTTACAAAGGAGAACTCTGTGATTTTGTTATCCCGTCAGTTCGATTCTGTTGGTGAGATGAAACTATCTGCTTCCGATGCAGAGCTATCCAACCATGTCGATGTCGGTTGGGGGTCCAAGGAAACCCAGTTCCGTGGTAAGGGTGCTAAACAGGCCGAAAGAGATTTGATCAAGGCTCTGGATTTGGAAAGAGATATGAACAAGAGAGATCCTACCATGCCTTTATACGTTGACGATGGGAGATTATCCAAGTTTGACCGGATCGAAGAAGTCATAGTTGCTTGGAGAAAGGACAACGAGTTCTTCTCTGTCAGCGCCATCGAAGAGATCAACCAAGTTCAAAGACGTATTGTCCGTGTTTTTGACAGATCTGGTAACTTGGTCAATGTTTCTGAACCAGTTGACGGCCAAGAATGTCAGTTAGATTGGGGGACCTTGATTACATCTGTTAAGAGAACCGATTCTAGTGACATTGCAACACCAGCCGATGAATTTGAAGAACAGCAAGCTGAATTGGAGGTCATCTTCTTCGAGAAGAACGGTCTAAGACACGGCCAATTCAACATCCCAAACTCGACCAAACTCATCAAATCTCTCAAATGGAACTCCACCAACGAAGTTCTTGCCTTACAGACATCAGATAACTCTATTCAATTATGGACCACAAACAATTACCACTGGTACTTGAAGCAGCAAATTGACTTGCCATACCCAACAGACTCTATTATGTCTTACAACTGGCACCCAGAAAAGCCATTGACCTTATCCTTCGTCACTGAATCCAAGACAATCCATATTGTGGATTTGACGTTTAAGACAACAAGTGGGTCTTCCCATGCTGGATCAGATATCGGTTTAAATATGGTCACCGATGGGAATATTGTGGGTCTAACACCACTTGGATTGGCCAACGTGCCACCTCCAGTTTCCTTTAAGGAGTTGATGATCGAAGAAAACGCTGCTAGTATTAGAGATGTGGCTTGTAACAAGTCCAATGACAAGTTTGTTGTGTTGACTGATGCCGGGTTAGAATTACATGGTTGGGACTTGTCAAAGATTAAGAGAGGTGGCGATGTTGGTTTAGTTGCTGCTTTTGAATCCAAGAAGTTCTGGAATGAGAGTGAAGGATTGGTTGCTAGACAAGTTGCCTATCAGTCCGACTCTACAGTTGTTGTTTTGATTGATGATTTGAAGCGTGGAACCTCTCAACTGGCTATCATTGAATCGTCAGATTTGGCTACTGAGGTTACCAACATCGTTGATGCTCCTTTGAAGGTTGTTTTGATGAGAAATTCCTCTGACTGGAGAAATGTTATTGTCGAATGTATTGATGGGTCGATTTACGCATTGGAAGCCTCTGAATTGAAATTTATTGCTAAATTTGGCTCTTTATGTTCAGATTTTGAAGTTTCCAGATTAGACAGCGGTAATTCTGCTGAGATTGAAGAGGAGGATGAATATGAACTACCGAATAACACATGGAACGATGTTAACGAAAAAACCACAACTGCCAACTCTAATGCAGCCTACAGTGCATTTGGTCTCACCAGTACTGGGAAATTGTACCAAAATGAAAACCAATTAAGCACAGGTATCACTTCTATCAAATTGACAGAATCACATCTTTTAGTGACCACAGCCCAACACACATTACGTTTCATCCATCTAACAGCTACCATCAAGCCATTTATTTCTGAAGCGACAACCAACGGTATCGTCGGTGTTTCCGATGAAAGAATCAGAGAAATCGAAAGAGGTGCTGTATTAGTCAATGTTATTCCATCTAAAGCTACCGTCATCTTACAGGCACAAAGAGGGAACTTGGAGACTATCATGCCTCGTATCTTGATTTTGAACAAGGTTCGTCACGATATCAAGCGTCATGATTACCTTTCTGCCTTCTCCAGTTGTCGTACTCATCGTATTGACCTGGATCTATTGTATGATTATGATCCTGCCTTGTTCGAGGCTGATGTGGAGAGTTTCGTTAAACAGATCGAAAAGGTTTCTTTCTTGGACTTATTTGTCTCCTGTTTGCATGAGGAAGACGTCACTAAGACCAAATACGTTGAGACCAACTCAGACGAAGAGGCAGCCGAATTAGTTTTGAGACAACAAGCCGAGAAGCAGAACCAACAGAACCAGAATCCAAACTATAAGCCTTCTACCTGGATTGATCCAAAGGATTCCAAGGTCAATAAGGTTTGTCAATTGGTTCTTGACGTTTTACTTTCCACTGAAGCTTACCGTGAAAAGTACTTACAAACCATCATCACTGCATATGCTTGTATGAAGCCAGCCAATTTACAATCCGCGTTAGAATTGATCTCTGACTTAAAGGATGCCACTGTTAAGGAGAAGGCTGTTGTTCATTTGTGTTTCTTGCAGGACGTTAACTTACTGTACAAGGTCTCTTTGGGTCTGTACGATATAAGATTGACTTTGGCCATTGCCCAACAATCCCAAAAGGATCCAAAGGAATACTTGCCATTCTTACAGAACTTGTTTGATCAGCCAGAGCTAAGAAGAAGATTTCAAATCGACGATCATCTAGGTAAGCATGAAAAGGCACTTGGACACTTGGTTGAGATTATTGGCTCCGAGCAGATCAATGATGAATTGAAAGATTATGTTGTTGCTCACCAATTGTACCAACCTGCTCTATCTTTCTTCAAGGGTTCCAATGAGCAGCAAGACGTTATCCTTCGTTTATATGCCAAGTTCCTATTCTCCAAGCAAGACTACTCTGAAGCTGGTTTGACCTATGAGTTATTGCAAGATTTCCCTTCAGCTCTAGATTCTTATATCTCTGGTCAAAGATGGCGTGAGGCTTTGTCCATTTTGAACAAGGTTCCAACAGAGACCTTAGAAGATGTCACTGAAAGATTGATCACTGCTTTGACTGAAAACCACAAATACTCTGCCGTTGCTAGAATCCAACAACAATTCTTGAACGATGTTCCTGCTGCTTTGGCATCATACTGTAAGGAGTACCAATACGAAGAAGCCATGCTCTTAGCTTCTTCGTCCAAGGACTTGGATCAAGCTTCATTGACGGACATCATCACAAATGGTATCTCCACAGGGTTTGGTACTATTGCTGAATTATTGGCTGATTGTGACGCTCAATTGACATCTCAAATCCGTCGTTTACGTGAAATTCGTGTCAAGAAGACCAACGATCCATTCGCTTTCCACACAGCCACTGACGACAACTCCAACGTGGCTGATGATGTCTCCATCGCTCCTTCAGAAACATCAACAAAGGAATCTTTCTTCACTAGATACACCGGTAAGACTTCAGGCACTGCTGCCACGGGTGTTTCTCGTCGTACGATCAAGAACAAGAAGCGTGAGGAACGTAAGAAGGCACGGGGTAAGAAGGGCACTATTTATGAGGAGGAGTATCTGATCCGTTCTGTGGGAAGATTGGTTGATAGATTACAACAGACAAAGCCAGAAGCGATGAGATTGATTGAAGCTTTGATTAGAGTCAACAGAAGAGAACAAGCCAGAGAGATCCAATCAAAGTTCAAGAAATTACTTGTCGAGTTGGAATCATGTATTGGTGAAGTATTCGATGTTAAAGAGGATGAAAGAGAAAGAGTTGATGAATACGGTGAATGGTATTGCTTGCCTGTTATTGAGAAGCCTGCTTTACCAACTTTGGAAACTGTGAAGGTTTTGGATTACTGAGGTGGGTCTTCATTTGGATTAATCTTCCTGGAAATAATCGAGATCTGAGTTTACGTTTTGCATATTGTTTTTTTATTCTGCACAGTAGAATTTATTTGTTTCTTTGTATATTGTTTAAAAGTTTCCTTTCAATTGAAATAGAATAATCATGCACAAATCTGCAGACAAATTGAGTAAAGGTTTTCTGTGTCTTTGCACGTGCAATGGAATCAGGGCCGATAAATGGTCCACCTGCAGCTGATCTTGAATAATCAAAAATATTTAAAATAAACTTGTACAGAAATTGTGTAGAGAGCAGATGTAGATTCCTAAAGGAAAATTCCAACGATTTCGACCAATATTGAAGACTGCACCTCAAAACATGTCTGCTTCAACTGCTGCTGTTTCAGACCATCCGACTTTTGAGCTCCACTCTAGCTTCAAGGTGGAGTATTCACCAAGTACTTTAACCAAATACATCTCGCGCCGTACTGGTTTACAATTGGTGATAATCAACCAACCATCTCCATTAGTCACTGGTTACTTCACATTAGCCACCGAATGCCCTGATGACTCAGGCACACCACATACCTTGGAACATTTGATCTTCATGGGTTCTAAGAAGTACCCATACAAGGGCCTTTTGGATACTTTAGGTAACGTTGCTTACTCCAACACCAACGCATGGACCGCTACTGATCAGACTGTTTACACTTTGACCACTTCTGGTTGGGAAGGGTTTGGTTTATTATTACCAGTTTACTTGGACCATTTGATCAATCCTACTTTGACTGACGAAGCTTGTTACACAGAAGTCTATCATGTTGATGGCGAAGGTGAAGAGAAGGGTGTTGTTTTCTCTGAAATGTCAGGGATCGAAAGACAGTCTTGGTTTGTTAGTGCTTTAGAAACTCAAAGAGCTGTCTATCATGAAAAGTCTGGCTACTCTTCCGAAACTGGTGGGTTAGTTGAAAACTTGAGAATCTTGACTAATGAAAAGATCAGAGAGTTCCATCAACAGTTTTATAGAGCTGAGAACTTATGTATTGTCGTCAGTGGTGCTGTTAATGAAAAGGAGTTCTTGCAGATCATGACTGAATTCGATTCAGAGTTGCCTGACGCTGATGCCAACTTCAAGAGACCTTTTGTTGATTCTGAGTATCAGATCAAACCACTAGCTAAGACATTTGTTAAGGAAGTGGAGTTTGCTGAAAAGGATGAAGAGTTTGGTGAGTTATCTCTCACCTGGGTTGGTCCTAGCCATTCCGAATGGGTCAATGATCTTGCAGTCTCTTTATTGATTGAGTACCTCTGTGAATCCTCCATTTCTCTTTTAACCAAGGGCCTTATTGAAATCGAAGAACCACTAGGATCTGATTTGGAGTTCAACACCGATGATTACACATTCACCATGCCTCATATCACCGTCAACAACGTTCCAACCGAAAAATTGCATGAAACCAAGGACAGGTTATTGCAATTATTAAAGGAACATGCGGATATCAAACAATTCAACCTTCAACAAATGAGAGAGGTCATTGAAAACTCCAAGACTAAATTGATTTTCGCTGTTGAAAAGTCTCCTGATATTTTAACAGATTATGCCATCACCGATTTCATCTATGGCTCATTAGAGAACAAATCCATCGAGAACCTCCGCACTTTGGGTGATTATGATACCATTTTGACTTGGTCCGTTGAACAATGGGTCGACTTGATGAAGAAATTCTTCGTTGAAAACCACTCTGCTATTATTATCGCTAAGCCTTCCAAGAAGTTGTACAAAGCCAATAAAATCACCGATAAGCAAGTGAAGCTGGAAAGATTAGAAAGATTAGGTAAATCTGGCCTTGTTGAGCTGAAGAAGAAGCTTGTCGAAGCCCAAGAAATCAACGATAGTCCTATTCCGGAAGAGGTCTTGAACAACTTTACCCATCCTTGTCCATCTAATATCAAATTGATCACGACCCAAACCATCGGATTAGGACTAAATAAAAGCGTGTCTATTGATCCAGAAGACCCTCTCACTGCCCAATTACTCAAAGACACGCCTACCGACCTTCCATTATACATCAATTATGATCATTTTGAATCCCAATTCATCTCTGTTGATGTCTTATTATCATCCCACACAGTGCCTGAAAGACTCTTGCCATACTTTGAATTGTACCAAGAATTGTTCAACTTGTCCATGGTTGTTGACGGTGAGTATATCAACTATGAAACTGTCGTCAAGGACATTCAAAACGACACTGTTCTTACAGGCCTTTATGCAGGGTTTGATAACCAATTTTCAGAGACTATCACCTTGAAGGTCCAAGCCTTGAAATCGAACTATACCAATGTCATTGAATGGATCGGAAAAGTCATTAATAACACTGTCTGGGAAGAATCTCGTATCAAGGTTTTCATTGAACGTGTTTTGAACTCTTTGCCTTCCTTGAAGAGAGATGGCTCGTCTATGTTGTCCTCTTTACAAACTCGTCATTGTTTCAACAGCAGATCCCTACATAAGGCCAGGGATTTCTTGGAATCTGAGCCATTCTACAGAGATTTATTGCAGAGATTAGAAACTGGTGGGTTTAAGGGAATTCAGGCTGATTTGGAAGAGTTCAGATCTTCTTTATTTCAGTTGTCCAACTTCAGAATTGTTATCGCTGGGGATTTGTCAACTCAAGAACATCCTATCTCCACTTGGAGCACCCATTTCTTACCAAAGTTCCCATCAACAAACTCTGACTTATCTGACCTACAACCAATCCCTCGTTCATCCCAGGTCTTAACTCCATTAGGCCATGAGTTATCAAAGCAAGCCAAAATTATTTCTTCAGCAACTGCTACAGCCACATACTTGATCACATCTACTCCAACTCCAACCACTTATCGCAGTAAGGATTCCATATCCCTAGCTGTTGCCTCGTCTTACTTACAAGCTGTTGAAGGTCCGTTCTGGCGTGGTATTAGAGGTACCGGCTTAGCTTATGGTGCCAATATTTCTAGAAATGTTGAATTCGGAAGATTATCTTTTGACGTTTATCGTGGTGCCGATGCCAGTGGTGCATTTGAAGTGGCACAGAAGATAATCCAAGATATTATCATCAGTGGCGGTGTGGATGATGCTTTGTTTCAAGGTGCTGTTTCTAGTCTTATTTCTGGGATTGCCAATTCCGAAAGTAACTCTTATGCTTCTGCAGCCGCCAAGTTTAACGATGTTGTTTTGAAGGAACGTGGTTCTGATTACAACCAATGGTTCATGAAGGAATTGGAAACTATCACCAAGCAGGACATGATCGATGCCCTGAAGAGAAACTTCGAAGGATTATTCCAATCTGATAGATCTGCTGTTTTCATCTGTTGTAATCCTACCAAGGTGGAAGAGCTATCAGAATTCTTTGAAAAGGAAGGTTACACGGTCGAAGTTGAAGAAGCTATCGTTGCCGAAGATGTTGTCCAAGATGAAGAAGATGAAGAAGAAGAACAAGACGACGACTTTGACAGCGACGAGGAAGAAACAGACTCTGAAGAAGAAGAAACCGATTCCGACGAAGAAGATTAATTTGTAAAATTACATAATAATATAATATAGAATTTTGTGATAAAATAGACCCTTAAATCGATCAAAGAATTGGGACGACTTTCTTTCTCTTTTTAAAAATAATTTCTGGTCCAATATTGAATAGTGGATTGTTCACCCACACTGTCCATGCTTTTTCTTGGATAACATCTTTAATATATATAATTAAATCAGGTCTAGAAACGTCATAATCTCTAAACATTTTAGGATCTTTAGAAAATATATATACAGAGACGTCCTTAGATAATTCTGTAAACAAATCATAAATCTTGTGTCTTTTTCTTCCTTTTGATTTTTTCAATAAACGTTTCAATTAATATATATTTGGTTTCGTGGTCTAGGGACAAGGATTTGTGGGGGTTTTGGCCCCCGGGGGTTGACAAGAGTGTATGAAGTGGTTGCTTTTTTGTGTTGGCTCAGGGTGAAAAAAAGCAAGCGTATAAGGACAGTATTGTGGTCTATTGTAGTTGTAGTTGTTCCTGTAGTTGTGTTCCTGTTGCGAAGCAGGGCTTAAAGCTCAAATGGTCTGAATTTAATAATAAAATAGAAGT
>JAKUBK010000335.1:0-10989 GCA_030566875.1 Waltiozyma chaumierensis | reverse complement strand
GGGTTTAGGTACATGTGTACAACTTGGATTGAACAAACTCAACCTCACAGACACATATCCCAATTCAGCCCAATACCAGAAAGGATTCATACTATGTCATCACTATTTTCCTCAAAGTATTCAACTCTACCAACTTTATCCAGAAGAAAATCAACTCCATCAGTACAGCTATTCATAAGAAGTTACAGCGTACCCCTGGAAATAACAACAACTGCTAGGCAACCAAGAATTATCAAAATCAAACCTAAGTCTCAAACAAGCTTGGTATCTGAATCATTCCAACTAAGCAAACATGTCTCAAGGTACCTCTCAAGTCCAAACAAATCCATGAAGTCTTTTGAAAGATTACTCTCTGTATTCAGATCAAATACCCAAGATGATCCCATTCTTACTGAATCATTGAAGTTCTTCCAACCAACCTCAGATCATAACAAGAACAAAATATCACTTTCACCCAACTCCATAATAATCTCCTTAGACACAGGGGGTGAAACCATAGCCAGTGACTTTGGTCTTTGCATTTATGAAGTTTCTACAAAATCAATGATTAAGATTCATGTTGGTATAATTGGTATGAGACAATCCAAGAGATCCAAAGATGTCACCAAGTTGATGAGTTCTCCATTAAGGTTGGAAGTTGGGGAATGCAAGAAACTACTTAAGTTGATTAAGATCTATTATTTCGATGTGAAGACGAAACAAGATAACAAGGAGGTGTTAATAGTTGGGCATAATTTAGAGAAGGATTTGAAATCGTTAACGTTTTTGGGATTCCATGTACCTTTGGAGGTTAATAAATTGGATACTGAGCATCTAGCAAGACATGTTAGAATTGATACCAGTACTGGGTCTAAGTTGAGGAAGGTTGCTATTGATTTGGGTGTTACTGTTTCCAAACCTTTCCACCCCGCAGTCAATGATGCTTATTATACGTTGATTGTTTTATTAAGATTGTTAGGGTCCCAATCATTGGATAACTCTGATTTCCTGAGATTGAATAGAGAATTGGTTTCTTATGAGGGAAAATTAAGGAGAAAATTGGTTAAGTTTAGGATAAAGACAAAGATACTTCAGCAACGTCACAATGATTTATTTTTTGATCCAAATGAAATCGTGAAGATGCAAGACGAAACTGGGTTGATTTCTAAACAGCAGCTTAAGAAACTTATGAAGAAGGTAGAAAGGGAAAGGGCAAAGATAGAAGCGAGTCTGGTGGAAGTAACAAGTGACATACTTTGCAAAGGAAAACAGGGAGCCTAGTTCAAACTTGATAGATCAACTGAACGGAGTGTGAAGGTCTGAAGAAGGAACATGCATAAAAACATAGCATCTTTTCCAGACACTTTGTCAAACATCTTGATCTCCCATTTCTTGTATTAGTCTTTTAAGAGAAATATTGTTATTAAACAAACTTGGTATAGTGTTTGAGTATCCATTATCACTACTTGCCTTGGTATCTCAATTTCCAAACGTCTAAGTTGTCTAATGCCGTTGTTTATAGCACGGCCAACCAATAAAAGACCATTGCCTTCGTTTTGAAATCCATGATTCAAGTCTTCTAAGAAATGGTTGATGAATTCAACGGTATGGGCTCCTTATCAAGTACAAAGAACGTATATTATAGGATTTTTTTTTTTTTTTTTGATTGTCTTCGAAGTATAATTGGACAGTGGCTTATCAGAGATATGATGTTGAAAATGATAAATTTGATTGTGTTGTATATGATACAGCACGATTTCAATATCACTTGGTCCTTTCTTCAAGAGGCCATTCTCCACAGTACACGATTGTTTATCCCCCTGTGTCTATTGATAAGATAAATCTCTTCTTACTTAGATCCGCTCCTGGGCGTTTTTGATGTATATGAAGTAGACTCCTTGATGTTGATTTTATTCTTTAAAGTTGAAGTAAGGTTTAAAAACTTTAGGATTTCTTGTTTCTTGTCACATGTATTAAAGGAGGAAAACGTTTAGAATTGTTTACTTTTTCTCTTTTGTTTGATGTTAGGGGATATTAGAGCAGAGATAGTTTCAGTTTCTCGTATGCTGGTACAAATTCATTTCTCTTGATTCCAATTGAGACATTATCTTTGCGAAAGAAGTGTTTTAGGAGAGTTTGATTGTAGCTTTTCAGCTCTTAGAATACTTTTAAGTGTACATTTGAGAGAACAGCGGAAAACTCATGTAATTCATGGAGCATTTTTGAAGAATTTTGTTGTTTGAATGCTATTCGTCTGGATCATCGTACGTTTCATATTAAATAGATAGTGAGAGCGTTGTGAGAATAATAAATTAAATACATTAATAATTAATAAAATATATTTAAATTATGATATCCTCAATTTGTTTCCAATTCAAGTGTCCTTAATTTATAAATATCCCATGGTCTCGAGTTGCTTGTAATTAGAACAAATATTATGTGTTGATACAATAAAAGCATTATATAAGCTAACATATGGTCCATTGATTATACTATCAGCTGAATTATTACTAAGTGACAACAACTTCATGATTTCAAAATTAGCCAATTATCCTTTAAGATATATCCTATATATACAAACCTCAATCAGTGTTTACATGGTAGCCTAAAAATTGAACTCATTTCTAAACTGATCCAAATTCATCCCCGGTTTAACCTTCTCCAACAAATCTCTTCTATCCATAGCCAAAAAGGCTCTTTTCAAAGTTTCCAAAATAGTGGTACTTTGATTTGAAGCAAGTAAATTACTAGTCTCCACCCCTTCGACATCATGCATAGACAACGCGCCTAATAGATGTTCGGCGGCCTCTTTAAAGCATCCGATATTAATTGAAGAGACACCAAGATTATACCTAGCTCTGACAAATGAAGGCTTACGTCTTAATGCTTCCAGGTATGCTTCAATTGCTTCTTCTGAACGGTTCGAATTGGCTAAAGAAGCACCCAGACGGTTCCACAGTAATTCATCATCAGGTCTAACTGAAAGAGCTGCTTTGAAACAATCTATCGTCTTATCGAATTCTTCATTGGCGTAGAACAAGACCCCAAGACCCATTTGGACATCTGCGTCAATGTTAGCACCGGATGGTGAGAGTTGGGCAGCTTGTAGGTATAATTGGATAACACGTTTATGTAGAGTGAATCTATCCTCGTCTGAAATGGCAGGATTGGTTTGACGCGCACGTGATGTGATTTGAGGATATTTGGTATCTATCCATCTTTCCAAGGTGGCAAAGGCAGCGTTATCGTAACCTTCGTTAATGTATGAAATGGCAAGAGTCATTAAAGCTGGGAGGTTGTTTGGATCTAACGATAGGCATTTCTCCAAAGCTGTTAATCCAGCGATTTCCTTTTCGTTTGACGTTTGCACTTCTCCCAATTTCAACCAAGCATCAATATGATTTGGGTTTTCTTGAATAGCAGCTTCAAAAGCCAATGCAGCCTCAGATAGTTTGGCTCCATTTTCCATTAACGTGACACCGATTTCATAAGCGTCTGGATTATGCATGAATTGATTGGTCTTTTCAAATGAATATTGGCCATAATTACGACGGGTTTGAGCATATGTTTCAAAATCCTTCTCCCATTGGTTTGAATAGGTGTTTTCATTCTCCATATCCTGATTCTTCATAGTTTCCCAGATCTCTTCGAAATCAGCTTGATATTTATCATCAATCACGATTTCCTCCTCTTGTTCTTGAGCGTTCACTTCCTCTTGTGTACTCTCTGTTGTGGCTTTGTTCATCTGTTGATCCATCTCCTTGAACTTATCATCCCATTTGGAAGCATCCATTTCAGTGACTTTAGCATCAGCAGGAGCTGCATTGACAGTGCCTGCATGATATTGATTCTGTCTCATTTGACTGAGCATAGGGTTGTATCCCATGCTAGATCTCATCATGCCCATCCCACCGTTGCTCATCAAAGAAGAAGACGAAGAAGCAACCAAAGGAGAAGACGCAGTGATAGGACTTGATCTCTGTTGGAATTCGCCAGACCATGCACGACTAGAAGTGCTAGCTCCACCACTGTTGATTTGTTGTGGTGATGGTTGATGGAATTCCTGAGACCAATTGTTTTGAGGAGAGTGGTGTTTCATCAGAGGTAATTGATTTCTCATGCCTTGAAAATTGAAGGAGTCTTGAGGGGCGATCATTCCTGGTTGTTGTTGTTGGCCACCGTTGAAGAATCTGTTCATATGGCCCTGATCTTGGGCATTCATCGCCATTTCCGATCTCACATTCATCTGTTGATGGGCTGCTGAAGCTGGGTGTTGTGCATGTTGGAGAGTACGATCTTGTTGGGAATGTTTATTGAATTGAGATAGTGGGTTTGATGAGGTGGAGCATTCTGAGCCACCGCCAAATAGAGACATTTTGGGTTTGTGAAGTTCTGTGAGGGGAAAAAGTTACCGTATCGATTTAAGACGCCTTCTACGATCTTAGGAAAGGCACCTATTAATAAAGTAGACTGTAGTTTGGGTAAACCAAATGGCGAGAGAAGATGAGACGGTTGGTTTTATACAAAACAGATTGATTTGATCAATTTGACGTGGAGAAAACCGCGCGTCTTTCGTCCAACCAACAGCCGCCGAAGAAAGGGGACTAATGATAGGGAGTTCCGCGAATTGTCTAATCAGTCCATTGTATTGGAAGGGGCAACAATCATCTTGGAGGACTTGTATTTGTTTCAGTCCGACTCAGCTTATAGTTGAAAGCTCTTCAGGATCAAATTATAAATGAGGTAAATATGAAATAATGATATTTTCTAAAATAGATAACTAGTAATTTTCCCTTTGAATCTTCGACAGCTGAAGTTGAAGTTTGTATACAAGTTGTGTGATTATAGAATCGTTCTCCAGTTTTATCCATGAATTTCCGAGGTTTGAACCTCGGCACAACTGATACCCTACAGAATTGGGAATGTTGTTCCGAAATTCAATTGGCCCATAGAATATAGTCCTTAAATGTCCCTTGAAATATATTAAATTATCTAAAACTTCGAATATGAATGTTCCTGAATATCAATGAAATCGAAATTATAAATTAAAAATCTGACAACAAGTGTCTAAGGTAATATATCTTGTGAAGAAATATCCACCAAAAACTTTGAAAGATTTCCAGAATCGTCTCGATAGCTTTGACCATTAACGTTTGTAGTATTGATATCATTGCGAGAGTTAGTAATGTTTGATACTATATTATCGCTTCTGGTAACAATAGACATAGCGATACTAAGCAAATCCCTGAACTGTTCAAGCCCCAAAGTCTTTACTTTGTCAACGATTAATTTGTTGTTCATATTTCTTATAATCAACAATTGAGTTAAAAAGATAATCAAGGTAAGATAAGAATCAACAACAGAGACATGCAAAGATCTGATACTGGTAACGTCTTGTAATTTTAACTTCAACCGAAGATCTTCGATACTTATCAAGGAGGATATATCCGTAATAGTCGTACTTGATTCGATGATCTGATCAATAATAGCTGTGTCGAACAGCATTGGAGAAGATTTATGATTGTAGTTCAGTGGTACCCCCAGTTCATTCAAGTATTGCAGTTCATTGACGATGGAGTGCGCTACTAGGACATCACTATTCTGAATTGTTGATCGTAAGAATGTAACCAATGTTGGAAGTTCAACATTGATAGGAACTGTTGATTTTGTTGGGTATGGATTAATGATAAAATTTTGCGCCTTTTTAGACTGCTGTTTGCCTATGATGTGTAATTGTAAAGCTGATGCTTTTAGTGGGTGACATGGACTATACTCCCAGATTGTGAGACCAACGTCTGATATTCTGGACTTATCGAACTGATTTCCTTTACTTTCACCTCTACCGTTGCCTATATCAAGGGATACTATGGTTATCGGTTGATTGAAGGATTTGAAGTTTATGAATTGTTCAGAAATATCTTTCATTATTTTTATATGTGGGGCTCCAGTTTGCTTGATGTCCACTGTACAATAATCTGTGAGGAAGTTAGAGATGTTGTAGTCCGTTGTATCCTCATCAATGGCCCTTTCTAGAGATATTGACCGTATATCTTTTTTCTTCCTCATGATGCTGCTGTTCAAGGTTTCATTATCCTGTGGCTGATTAGAATTCAATTGAACAACACTCTCAGAGACACCCCACTTCAAGGATTCAGAAGGATCAATGTGGTTTTGTAAACTTTTCAAATAATTCAAGGTCTGAGCCTCACCATAGTTCTTCTTAAGAAGCTTCTCTATAATCATCGTGCTTCCCTTCAAATCAAAACATTTACTCCCTGATCTAACATCATCATAACAACCAGTGATCAATTTCCAAAATACACCGATCAAAAACAAAACACTGGTCCTATTAATACCAAGATACTGTTGTAATTTCTTGATATTGGGAACATCTGAAGAGAAACAAACTCCGGCACTCTCAGTAGTGTACAAAACACCAACGTCATGTATAGAAACTCCATCTGGTAAGTGTAATTCCAACTCCACAAACCGACGTAGGATCTGATTGACACCATGACATACAATCACACCAAAAAAGCCTGTTTCGGTATCGCTCAGACGATGAAGATATTTGAAAATGATTTCGAGGAATTGTGATATTTGGAATTTTGATAAGGAGCAAGAGTTCATTGGGATCTCTTGTTTAATGGATAACGAATCAAGACTACAGTGTTCCGAGTCAAAAAGAATCATTGTATATAACTTGCCTTGAGACAGCATAGTAATATGATATTCGGAATTGCAAGGTCCTTGAAGATGGATGGAAATGGGTCTTAACTTTAGAAGACTGATATCGTTGATAATACGATTTTCTAAGACGTTTATGTCATAGCCAGTGAATTGGAAATGTGTAGATAATAACACGTCCAATTTTTTGGAACAGTGATCTGATTTTGACTTTGAATCATTAAGAAACTTCACAATCGATTCTTGTCTCTGTATTAATTTCTCTGAGTCATTCAATGATTTTAGAACCCCAGAGATTTTCGGTGTCTTTCCATCGCCATTGTAATATCTTCCAATCTGTTTCTTAACAAACACCCGTACGATTTCCTGAAGATTATCGATTCGTTCCACAGCAGCAGCAGCAGCAGCAACTGTCCATTCCTTGAGAATCTTTGTATTTATAGTATCATACAATATCAACACAGCCAAATCGACTCTCTTACCTTGTTCTAGAAGAGTCATGACTTCCATGGAGACAGAAGAGTTGTTATTATCACGGATAAATTTAAGGATAGTCTTCCAGGGATAAGTCTCATGTTTCACGTAGTTCAAGTGTGACTCTGAATGAGTCATGTGTTGAGATGATGTTTTGAAATAAAAATTAAGATCTAGAAATTTAGCATCGGGTTGTAAATTCATAGTACTGATATTGGACTGGGTTTCAGACTGAGAGGATATCGAAATTCCCCATGATGATAAGATCTTCAAAACATCAGCGATACGATAAGTCACTATTTGAACTGGACTTCTTATGAGAATTGTCTGGATGAAAAGTATTGTTTCTTCTTTTGTCAGGGGGAGAATGGTGTTTGATGTATTAGAGTTTGAGGTTGAACATACAGGTTGATGATGAGAATCATTCTTTCTTGGTAGGTCAAAAGAATCTTCAATTGCAATCTTACAGACATAAATATGATTTAACCCTGGATGATGATATGTCAGATTAATGGATATGACTGTTGATTGTTCGGATTCACCTAAAGTTTGGAAATGGAGACCGATTTGAGGGATTGTCGTAGTCAGTTCTGTTTTTGAGTTGATTCTGATAGATTTGAAATAATGTTTAAAGAAATTGGAGATATCATTGGGCGAGATTGAGTTTTGGGAATGTAAGGTTTTCAGTGAAATCAATAAATCCCCTTTTGGAATGTGATCAGAAGGAATTACAGTGAGTTGATTACTTTTCAGTGTTTGAGATGGAAGATTTTTATCTTTGTCATTTTTTCTTTGTGATTTATATTTCTTGTTTGTGTGGGAAAGACCCCTTGAGATATAATTGGTCAGTAATCTTTGTAATAGAGGGACTGGAGAAGTTTTGTAGATGGCCAAATAAAGCTTATGGCATTCCAACAAAGATATGGGACGTATCAAGGGACGCCTATTTCTAATCATGGTGGTTCTATTTGGTACATAAATAGGTTGTTGTGCTATTGAGTGTTAAGTAAAGAATGATGGGAGGAAGCCAACAATGAGAAAGGCTAGTTTCAACTGGGACATATGCTGAAGCTTGTGCATAGAGTAGAGTTACACGACATCTAATGATACACTTGATACATTTGTAACTAGTTTTGACACTTGAGCCACTTTTATCCAAAGCTATCACGTGACACAGTCATAGTTAAAATCAATTCCTAGCTATACAATAATATCTGTTTATATATTAGAATAAGATAGATGACTGTGTTTAGTCGGAATCAGAGTCATAGGAATTTATCAATGTTGTTGGCTTTTTGACAATTGGTTTTTGTTGTGGTGTCTTAATTTTGGTTCGTAGAGCAGAGAGAAATTGTAATGATGATTGATCGATTAATACCTTGCCACTGCCAGAATGAGTTGTTGGAGCTTCGATTGTTTTTGTCTTCTTCAGCTTTGGTTCTTGATCAGCATCATCATCATAACCTTCTTCAATTGGTTCTTCCACAACCCCTACAGCCTGTTCATCCAACTCAACCTTGTTGTCATCGTCAAACTTCCTCAACAAACCTTCAATTACACCCCTAGTCTGTTTCTCAAACTGTCTTTTCCTCATTTCTCTAACCTTAGGATCAGGATCCTCATTGGCCCATTTAATACCCCAATAATCGCTCTCATAACATCCCCAACCCTGGAACGCCTCCTTAGCAAACTCTGCACATCTTCCATTCTTAAACCTTACAAAGGCACAATTCTTCTCTTTAAGAACCCTAATTTTCTCAATATCCCCAATCTCTCCAAACATCCGTGATAATTCACCTTGGAACCCAGACTCATTTCTAATCACGAGACCAGACCCACCTAAGTATAACGTCGCCTGTGTAGGGTCATTGAATGATCCAACACCAGTCATATCATCACGATAGGTGGAATGTTTATCTCTTCCGAAACAATCACGTGTCTGATCCCAATGAATTATATCCGAGTCCAATGGTGGACGATGTAAGTATTCACATGAGGATCCCTTCACACAGATTCCTTTAGCGTAGTATATACAGCAGTATGATGTAGAAACAGAAGAAGAAGAAGAAGAAGAGGTTGATGATGGTGGGTTAGCAAGTGTGTATCCAGTATCCTTGACAATATTCAGATGATTCTCAGCTCGTATCATTGGTAACGAGGAAGAACTCCCACTACTTGCTCCATGTGACCATTTTTGGAACCAGATGTTATAGGTTAGACCTGATTGTGGGGATTGTGAATGAAGAAGCTCCAAGTCTGCAAGAGATAGCTGGGAACGAGCAGGTTTGGTTAGAAGTTGTTGTAGTTTTGATGATGAGGACGACATGTTGGTATTAAGCTGTTATACTTAGGATATGAATTTTCCACCTACAATTTGAGATCTGTGAATATGAAGGAGTACAATAGATATCTTTAGCCCCAGATTTACGTGTAAAAATGTGAAATATATTAATTAATAATTGTGAACCAAAAATCTGAAAAGTTGGTAAGAGCTTGTTTGTCTGTATATTTATATTTTTATTAGCCATCTTCTGAGAATAGTCGCGAATTACGATCACGTGACCGAATACTATAACTTGTTTGTATACAACAAATTGACTGATATCTTTCCTCTTTCGACTCTTATTTGGAAAGACTCTTGATTCTGGCTGCTAATATGCCCACTACTCTTTAAATTCTGCTATGCTTTACTTTAGACAGGTATAGAGTCATAGACGGCTTTTGTTTGAAGTTTGACAACAAAATATATCAAACATAGACCCTGAATCTTAAATAACACTGGTTTTGGTAAGGATTCTACCACCACCAAAGTTTCTAAGAGCCCTGCCTTTCATCTTGACGTTCTGTAAACGTCTCCAAGCTTCATTGATCTGACCAGGAGTCAAAGGCTTGGATTCCTCATCAGGCCCATCAAACAACCTTTTTCTTTTTCTTCCATTAGAACCATCACCATTGATATCAGCACCGTTCAAACCGCCTTTATTCTCAATGGTTCCTCTTTGTATCCTTTGGAAAGCTTCTTCTTCTCTCTTAACGATCAATGCTTCTTCGGTTAAAGAGCAAACAATTTCAAAAGTTAAAAACCCCAAAATATCAATGACATCATCACCAGGCTTACCTGAGCCAGCACCACCTGAACTATTCCCACCACCTGCACCACTATCACTAGTCAAACTATTAAACCCGGCCCATTCACGGAATCTTCTACCCTTTTTGAAAGTGAAACTGGCTTGTCTACAATCAGACCAATGAACGTATTCTTCTCTCGTCATGTTTTTCGTGCGATCATCAGCAGCTTTCAATCTCTTCAAAGAGGCCAAAGATGCTTCTCTTTCTGCTTCATCGGTGATGTTATCATCTGCAGGATCATCAAGTGCTTGTTCTGAGAAAAGGAATTGTAATTCCCATGGTAGTCTGATCTTAGATTTCTTCAATTTAGAGGATAAGTCCTGTGCGCCAGATGCTGCTGATGAATTATTACCAGCGCCTGATTTACCTTGTGTTCCATTCATAGCTGATTCATCAATCAATTCAGCACCTTCAACCCCTGTGGCACCACCACCTTCTTGATCCTTAGCGTTCTTTCTAACATCTTTCCAGGATAAATAGGTCCTTAGTCTGTTCACTTTAGCCTTATCCTTCCTTATGAGGAAGATCACGTCTTCAGCGGTGATTGACCTTGATCCTCTGGCGTTGGCAGTCTTTGTTGATTGTAGCACGATTTCAACAACCTGACCACGAACGATGTCTTCTATCAATGATGTTGTTTCTATTGGTGGGTCTAAGGGTTCGCCGGAGACGAACATCATTTGTTGGATCTCGATTCTGTATTTGTACTTATCTTGATTT
>JAKUBK010000334.1:0-11045 GCA_030566875.1 Waltiozyma chaumierensis | reverse complement strand
TGCTGCGTTTGAGTTGAAAATGGATCTGAGATCGGGTTCGGGCTCTGCGTTCGGGATCGGGTTTGGGCTCTGCGTTCGGGATCGGGTTCTGAATGCACACTACGTGGCTTGATCAAAATCTAGCATCTCAAAGTTTCTAGACAAGATTATTACAAACTCAAGATCCAATAACAATGAATCCTTTTCGGTCGATTGTTTTGCTAAATCCTAATCAAGTGTCCCCGGCACAATCTGTGTGGATTCAAAAATAATCAGATCTAAAAGAAAAAAACGATCACGTGATATGATATACCAATTTTCAAAACTTCGCGTAAGCCTGGATGTGGTTTTTTGTAATCAAATTAAGTAATGAGAAATTACATGATACGCGTCTTGGCTGGGTAAGGGCTCTCTGTCCAAACCCCTGTAAGAGGATTAATCAGTATCAAGTGCTCCTTCCCACACATCTCGGACTCAGATACCACATATGAACTCAGAATCCATTTGTACCATAACATCAGATCCTTCAAATGCACCATTCTCAGCAGTTTTAGAACAAGAAGAAGAAAAGGGACAGGTAGATTCAATTACTCCTACAGTTGAACCACCAACTTTAGCCAAACGATTAGAGACTGATCCTAAGTTCTTCTTACCTACCACGTCATCTTTCCAAGCTAATGAACAAGAAACTGTTCAAGAAGCTGTTGAAGAAGAATCTGGAACACTGCCCACACGGAATGATCAAGCAGCCCAACAAGATACGATAGATGAAGGAGGGGATTTGGGCGCCAACACTTCACAAACTGTAGCCTTTGACACTTCAGGAATCACCACCACAGCAAATCAAATGCCACCATCTTCACCAACTATGGTGATACCAACAGAAGAAGCCCGCTCATCCCTGTTTGTCTCGAACAATGATTCAGAAGACGATGACGAGAACGAACACACAGAAATCGACGAACAGTACACGTTATTTGAATCACAGATCCAGGCTATCATTCCAGAGATTGGATTAGATGAAGTCTCCCAACTGTTCGATAAGTTTAGATCCCAGACGAATCCTGTTATGTCCGCTGTTAATTCATACTATGATGGTGTTCAGAGTATAACCGATGGTCCTTTGGCTATGGGTTCTTCGTCACCAGTGAAACAAAGCACAATAGGCGGGGTTACTCCTAGAACAATGGGTCTTACCGCATCCACAAGAAGTAAACGTCGTATTCAACTTCACAATTTCAGAGATCCCCGCCTTTCTGACCCCTTAGAAGCCCGATTCTCTCAAAACTCAACTTCACAGAACAAAAGACACAAACCTGAGGTGAGGAAGAAACAACTATCTTCAAAGATCGACTGGAGACGATACATCGGACAATTGCAAATCACTGCATGGGCAACAAGGCCTACGGTAAGAGCCTTGGCTTATGGAACACAGTTGATCATCATCAAATCATCAGATAATTCCTCAAATGGCAGAGGTAGACGACGTGTTGTAACGGATAATTCAATGGCTAGTTTTCTAAAATTGGCACAGCCTGATCCAACTTATCCTAACGACATTACCAAAAGACGTGAGATCGGGAGATTGCCTGAAGATATCGCAGGGATTCTATACCCCTTGGTTCAAGACGATGATGTGCCAGGTGGAAAGACTGTTGATTTTGATATTACGGTTGTTTTCTGTGATGGAAGATTATCCACTGGTGATTCTTTTTTCATTCAGATTGATTGCTATTTGACTTCGAATATTTTCAAGAAGTCGGAAACGAAGGTTAAAGGTGAGGAAGATGTCACTGGTGGCGCTGTTGAACAATTGAGGCTGATGAGACAGGGAAGTAGTGGCTTTGCCAGCAGCAATGGTGCTGTTGAAACTGCTGAAGAAAAGGAAGGCAGAAGAAAACAGATCGCATTGATGAGATTGTTCAATAAGTTGGACTTCAAGGTGCAAGAATCGGATATTCACTCAGAAGGACTGGATGATAATTCGACGCTTACAGAGAACGATACCGAGCTCATCGACTTATCAGACGACGAACAAGTCAACTGCTTCACGTCGTCTCAAAGACCAAACCAGTCTCAACCGTCTGAAGAAAATGACGAAATGAACTTGAACCAACTCCAACAATTCTACAAGCGCACACAAACAGAGAAGGTTCTGGCAACGCTACCAGAAACAGAGCCAAGTCAGCACAACTTCCAATTGGATCTCCGTCCATATCAAAAACAAGGGCTTACCTGGATGCTTCGTAACGAACGTGAAATCGACCAAGATCCAACGCATTCCGACATGATAAATCCTCTTTGGAAGGAGTTCAAGTTCCCTAAAGACCGCTCCTGGCATGTGTCTAGAGAGGAGAAACTTCGTGAGATGTACGTAACGACTATGTTTTATGCAAACTTGTACACTGGTGAATTTTCTCTGAAGAAACCGGTTTTGGAGTCTATGTGTCGTGGTGGTATCTTGGCTGATGAGATGGGGCTGGGTAAGACGATTTCGACTTTGGCGCTGATTCACCACACTCCTTTCGATTCGTCAATCACCTCTCAGGAGGATGCCAAGCTGTTCAGCTATGCTCATAGGACAACACTAGTGGTTGTTCCTACGTCTCTTTTGCAACAATGGCAAGATGAATTCGACAAGTCTAATAAAGACAAGTCGACATTTTTCGTTTACTACGGCAACGAAACGGGCCAATCTTTGCCAAATTTACTATTAAACCAGAAAGATCAGGACACTCCAATGATCGTCTTTACTACTTACGGTACTGTTCAGACTGAATGGGCTCGATATGTCAAAGCTCCAAAGAACCATGATGGCCTCTATGCTGTGAAATGGTTCCGTGTGGTGTTGGATGAAGGTCATAATATCCGGAATAGAATGAATAAGACCACAAAAGCTTGTTACGATTTGAAAGTTTCTAGAAAGTGGCTTCTCACTGGTACACCAATCATCAACAGATTGGATGATTTGTATTCGTTAGTGAAGTTCTTGGAATTGGAACCATGGTCCCACATATCGTATTGGAATACGTTCATCACAACGCCATTCATGAAAAAGGAGTACAAACAAGCTTTAGATGTCGTGGCTTCTATTTTGGATCCAATCCTCTTGAGAAGAACTAAGGCGATGAAACAAGCCAATGGTGAACCGTTAGTTCGACTACCGAGCAAACAAGTAGTGATCGAGAGAATCAGATTCACACCAATGGAACAGAACCTATACAATTGGTTCTTGAAATTAGCAGAGACCAGTGTCTCGCAGGGGATCAGACGTGGTGATATCTTGAAGAAATATACGCAGATTTTGGTGCATATTCTCCGTCTAAGACAGATCTGTTGTCATATGGATCTGGTCAAGGCTTCGAATGATGAGATGGATGAGGATTTGCAAGGGGCAAAGGTCAATAGTTTGAACATCCCTGAAGAGTTAATGAATCCGAAATTCGATACGTTTGACAGTTTGGAGGAATTGGAAAATGTCAAGAAGCAAATCACACAGAAATATCCAGCCTCGACTGACTTGGATGACCTGGAATGTTCAATCTGTACGACTCAACCAATCATCAAAGAACATATCACCTTCACACAATGCTGTCATGTATTTTGTTATTCTTGTATCTTAGAACATTGTCAATACCAGAAAATTCATGGAAATAAAGAAATCTTCTGTCCTAATTGTCGTTCTCCTGTCTCTGATTCAAAACTATTACAGCCAAAATTCACAGCCACTGAGAACGATAGTGGTTATGAACTACTCTGTTATAACGCTGCTGCTTTACGTTCATCCAAGCTTAACGCCCTAATCACACATATTCGTATGATCAAGGATACAACTCCAGGCGCTAAGATCGTTGTGTTTTCTCAATTTTCAAGTTATTTGGATCTAATGGAGCAAGTACTTTCTTTAGAAAATTCGACTCGGGTCTTGAAATTCCATGGAAAGTTATCAATGGAGAAAAGATCTCAAGTTTTGAAAGATTTCAAATTGGACTCCAAGTCATCGATCACTGTCTTGTTGTTATCATTAAAGGCTGGCGGTGTTGGTCTAAACTTAACTGAGGCCAATATCGCATTCATGTGTGATCCATGGTGGTCGCCAAGTGTCGAAGATCAAGCTATCGATCGTATTCATCGTATTGGACAACAAAACACCGTAAAAGTTATTAGGTTTATTATGGAAGGCAGTATTGAAGAGAAGATGTTAAAGATTCAGGAGAGAAAGAGAACGATTGGAGAGGCGGTTGAGGCTGAGGAGGAGGAGAGACGAAAGAGACGTGTTGAAGAAATTCAGATGTTGTTCGAGTGAATTTATAAGAGCATTGAGAAATTGTGTAAATATTTAATATATTATAGGTGCTGACTGCAATTTAATATTACAATATATTTTAAAAATAATTAAAAATAACATTTTTCTAATCATATATCATGAAGAATTTAAAATTTTATAATATATAATTAAGACACGTCCTAGAATAAATTATATTTTTTAATTTAATTGTTAATATATATATATATGTTTTAATTGTAGATTCCTATGTAATTAACGATTTCTAGCCATACGTAAAATAAAAATTGTATATATAGTACATTAACGTCATTTATTATTAAATTATTAAAATCGTTAATAATTTATATTAACGATCTAGTAGAATCAAAAGGAAATATCTACATATACCAAATATATTTTCCAAATTATTAATCCGACTCTAGCGTATTGAAAAGCTCGCAAGTTATAGAAAAAGAACAAAGTTTAAGGCAGGAAAACGTACCTGCACGATTGACATGTATGCACAATAATGCTGGCAGGTGCATATGTACCTTTAGGTTCAATGCACATGATTTTGCTCTTACAGTTTGAAGACTAGAGCTGAGCTATTGTACAGTTTGTATATTTTTCCTGTAGCCTGCATATTTATCTCATAAAACACAAAATCGGACACTGAAATGAGTTTTTTCAGGACAACAACGCAAATAAAACCTGCAATTAAAAAATATCGGTCTTTCTGCCAGAAATACCAGATACCAATGGATAAATGTGTCTTAAAGGAATTTTGGGACCAAATGCCTGGAAAAGTATAAAATGAAGGGTAAGTTCCAAACTTTCAAAACATTTTACCACTATCACCACAACGAAGTGTACTATAATTAGTTTCTTAGAAAAATAATATAAAGAACTTTATTCCAGGTTAAACACACAAATACGTCAAGCAATTACTACGCAGCATTATATAAACAGTATAATAGGAACAAAATCAATACTTTTTCAACAATGATTTACTCAGACCATATTCGTTTTTCATGTATTCCCTGTTTAAACGGCCATAAGTCGGCACAATGCACTCACTACAAGAATATTGGTGACGTGAATAAACCACTCATAGCTATCTATGATCAAGGGGTGGGTAAAACCAAAAGTGGCACCAACAAAGGCAACAGCACAGACGGTAACGAGAAGGGAAACATCAAAGTATGTCTCATCCAAGCCACAATCTCAGAAAGAAATCCCAGATGTTTCTTGACTGGTAAATGGAAATTTCAATGTTCAGTGAGATGTCCAAACAAGGAATGTAAAAAGTTCAAGGTTAAAAATATCTTTATAGACACTTACGGTATGAAATTAAGCTTATACCAAGATGGAGTCGTTTTCCCACCTGATAGCACTGAAACTGTTGAACAGTACTTACCTGCAACTGCTCATTTGATGGCTAGAACAGGTATTACATATCCTGAAATCATAATGGATGATGTTTCAGGCAGCCAAGCTGTATCCAAAGCAAAGGCTCTAGGGATCTCTAGATTGAAAGAATTCTGTGATGATAGACCACATAGTGAAGCATCGCCATATTTCAGTTCAATCCTTAAAGAAAGACCTTTGAACATTCAGAGTCAACCTTTTGATAAAGAGCTCTGTTTGATGGTTTTAAAAAGTGTCAATGCTTTGAGCACTACTTTAGAGGGTTTTCCTGATATGAGAAATCCTCTTAAAATTGCTCCACAGACTGAAGAAGAGTGCTTTGCTGATACAGAACTACAAGCTGAACCAGCTGTATTTCAATGCCACCAGCACACACCACAGTTTCAGACAATAGATTCAACCCCGATAGCTGGTGCCCAATTGTTTGAACAACACAATAATCCACAAACCCACAACTTTAATGGGATTAGTAAACAAAATGATGGCATGCAATATCCTCAAGTTTTTTGCCATTCCCAACCGAATACGCAACAATCTCAAAATCAGCAACTTTGTTTACAGCACACTTCCCAAGATCCATACCCAAAAGACATTGAATCGGATAGTGAATTTATCCAATCGTTCTTTAGACAGTTGAATGCTCCAGAAATGGAACGAACTTGTGATAATACTCAAATCTCTGAATTCCAATCAGCCAAACGTCGTCGTATCGAAGACGTTGAACTCTTAAACCCACTTCCGCAAGCCTACAGAGTCCAGCTACTTGAAGATCAACCTAAGTTTTCCGTCACCGTTACTGACAAGTGTAGGAACTCTGAAAATTTCAAAAGAGAAGGCAATGCTGTGGATTCATGCCACAGATCAAGTTCTGCCGAGGTAGGAACTCAGCAAGTACTTCATCAAGAGACCGGCCTTTCTATTGAAGAAGTGGAGACACAGAAAGATGTTCAAAATGTAGAGGAGACAGCTGAAGAACCTGAAGAAGAATCAGAGGAATACACAGATGAAGAGTCTATTCAAGTCCCAATCGAAATGAGTAGCAAAGATTCCAACTTCGTATTTGACCCGGTAACTGGAGAACCTTACTTACAAATAACAATCCCGAAAGAGGAGAGCGCAGAAGAATGGATAGAAAGTCTTCACTATATGTGAAACATAGGTATTATTCCTGTTACTGGACGTTGGCCTCAACAGTATAGTCTATAGATAACCGTGAATTTATAAAGTTTAGATGGATTGCTTATCAACATTTGTATGATAATATGCTTTGTACTAAGTGTAACCATTGAGAATAAATTATCTTGATGTACTGACATCAGGACGGCGACATAATCAACTTCATGGAGAACCTATATTTCATAACAATAAGTACTCCTTTTTTATTAACGGTGAATGCTTCTTATTCCCACCAAGGATCTTATTATCTTTAGCCCACTGGACAATCATCTCCTTAACCAACACCACGTCCTGTGGTTCACCAGCTTCATCATCTCTTAGCAAGACCCCCATGTATCTTAGAGTCATATCCACGTCTTCACATCTGAAACCAGTTAATTGAGAGATGGTCTCAATACTAACGTTTTCAACATCCTTCAGCACAGCACCTTCTTCTCCATCAAGGAAAAGTCTCACTATAACGTCACTCCAATACCTCAAATACCCAACCAATCCAAATGGCGACAACGGTTTCTCAGGGCCTGAGATTAAATACTGCTGGCCCCAACTTAAAGCATAACTAAACTCGATCAATTTTCTTCCAAGATGTTGACGTTGATAAGGAGGAAAGACCAAAATGCACGCCAAATTGTTCCTTTCCAACGATAATTGTTCCTTTGAGAAAAATCCCAAAGGCTTCAAAGTCAGATTATCGTAGATGACATAATAAGTGAAGTGATCAACGTCAAAGAACACGGATTTATTATCCAAGTATAATTTCGTGAAGAGACTTAAATTCTGACAGAACAACTTATGCTTCATACCTCGTATCCTGCGTATAGTATGCTTATGATCACGATAACACATCTTGCCAAATACATACTCCTTCTGTAGAGACTGGCAGAATTCATAATGCTGTTGGAAATCGTCTAGGACATCCGTGTACTTGAAACAATAATCACAAACATAAAGCTTATCCAACCATGGGTCTTCCTCCCCGTCTTCGTTTGGATCAATGCCAGAGCTATCCATAATACTGCTGCTATCTCCATTTTTACTAGTAGAAACAGTAGTGAAACTAGCATTAACAGAAGAGCTGATGCATGAAGAACTGTTCAGAAGATCCTTCTTCTTCCTTTTCTGTTGCTGTTCACCTTTGGAGCCTCCTAGTCCTTGCCCAGCAGCATGAGAATGGGATTTTTTAAACCCCAACATATTATGATCCAATCTAGAAAAGTAAACAGACGTACCATACCATGTCTTTAATGTGAATGGTCCAAACTGTAGCTGAGCTATGTTGGGTTTGGATATAAGGGCGTATGTATCTGAGTCTGTGGCATCAATGGGCGTTGCGGGTATTGGAGATGTACTGAGTGTATTTGCCATTGGGATTGTGGATGGTATCAGTGTTGTCATATGGTTGGCTGATTAGAGATCAATGTTAGTTTGTGTTAGTGTGGTCATTGGGAGATGATCTTTTCTTTGTATAAACTTTAGTGCCTCAGATCTCCAAGCACTGTTGATGCGTCTGGATCCAGGAATATATTTTCACTGAGCTCTCCCCCCCACCTCCGCCAGCCAGCCCTGTTGTCAGTACACGTGATTATGCACTAATTGATCATATTTGTTGCCGATTGAAGTTGAACAGGTTCGAATTTAAACCGAGAGAGGGCCAATAATATTATTTGTACTTGTAAGGAACCGTTTTGAACAATTCAATCCTACAGCAAGATCACACCCAAACAACAACTATCCATTAACCCACGGGCTATTCTTCTCTATTTCCTCAACAATCAATTAAAAGCAATATGGCTGCAATTGAAGGCATTTACCTGGTCGATGATAAAGAGTATGTACCACAACAGTAACAGCCACGTTCATCCAATCGTGTACTAACAACAGTAACTAATCCTAGTCAACTAATCTTCCAATTTGCCCCCAACTCAACCTCTCCCGCATTCAGCACTGTGAGCTCATGTATTAAGGCTGTTGGTGCCAGACACCCAACAAGAAGCGGCAATAGTACCAGTAACAGCATCATTGACATTTCTCAAACAACAACAGTTTACAAATTCACACAGGGAAGAATGTACCTTTTGGCATACGTGAACAATGGCTCCGATAAAAAGACGGTGAAACTGTCCAGTCTAAATGAAGAAACCGACGATGAAGAGAACGAATCTACCGAAGAGACCAAAGACGTCCAACAGTCTTCAAACGTTCTTAACCCAACGTTCATCTTCACTTTACTCAGCCAGCTATACGCCATATACACCGAGTACTGCTCCAGTCCATTGAAACCATCTAAAGTGGAGGAGAACTACGACATTCTCTCCAACGTCACTCAAGACTTCCTTCAATCAGGATATCCTTTCATAACAGATGTCAATATCTTAAAAGAGATCACTCCAAACAGAGAATCACTAGGGTCAAAGATCATCAACACCACGAACTCCATCGCCAAATCTTATGGCTCTGGATCCCCCAACATATCTTTGAGCTCCTTAACATCCCAAGTTGCTGGTTCTAAGGGTACAGGAAGAGCTATTTCTTCATCAGCCCCAGGGTCCAAGTTCAGGGGTATTTCTTCACAATCTTTGGACGCAGTGCCTTGGCGTAAACCAGGCATCAAATACACCAACAATGAATTATTTGTAGATATCACAGAGACTTTGAACGTCGTTCTGACTCCATCTGTTCATACCACCGTCATGAAGAAGATAGGCACACACAATAACAAATCCCGAATCAGTACTACAACAAGCACTGGTAAGCATAATAACAGTTTACATCCACGTTATGCTACCATCACAGGCCAAGTTGATTTTCGCTCAACTCTATCTGGGATTCCTCAAGTCCAATTAAGTCTCAATTTGAACGATCATAATTTGAATCTTCCAGCCTTACATCATTCAATCAACAAACAGAAATATCAAGAAATGGATGGCAAACTATTGAGTTTCATTCCACCAGATGGTCATTTCAGATTGATGGATTATGTTCTTGATATCGACCAATATCCAGTCAGTAACGCTATCAAGAAATACATGGGAGTAGTTGAGATAGAATATGAAGAGAACATGGGCTTACGTCATAACGAGTTTGAGATCAGATTGAACTTGAAAATGAACACCAAAGTACTATCAGTACAAGGTTTAAGAGTCGGTATCAGATTAAACCAGACTACAGAACAAGATAACGACACTTCTATCAAGGTTCTTAGAGTCAGTCATGGGGATTTCCAAATAAAGAAAGACCATGCTAAATATGAATGGGTTTTTGATGACGAGGTTAAATTAGGGATCAACCCAGTCTTACGTTGTGCCATTGAGTCTGAAGACATGATTTCTTCACACAATAAAACAAATCAAGGTACTAAAATAGATACGGAATCATCATCATCAATTATTAAGAAAGTGGAATTTCCAAAGGAAATTTCTTTGAATTATTCAAATAAAGGCGCATTGGCTAGTGGGATTAAGGTTGATTCCTTGAATATTTTGAAAGGAGGTAATGATTCTGTTAAACCTTTCAAAGGTGTCAAATACAGCACAAAAACCGGCGACTTTGTTATAAGATAGACTCTTTTCTCTTGTACCTAATATAATATACATACGTGAATAAACTTACAATGTATAATTGACTGATTCAAATTTAATGTCTACTCGCTTGCAGTATGTCATCGATTGTTGACGTTATTTTTAAATGAAATACCAAAGATATGTACAATTATATAATTCGCCGTTCACATACCAAATTAGGACATAAATCCGAAAACTCACGTGACTAAAGATATTTTTGGTTAAAATAAAGGTATTTAAATTTTCATAAAAAAGGCGTTTTGGCCGAGTGGTTAAGGCGAAAGATTAGAAATCTTTTGGGATTTCCCGCACAGGTTCGAGTCCTGTAGACGTCGTTATTTTTCACTGGCTTTACTAGTTTTTTTTGATAAGATACACAAAGATGGCAACTTTGAATTTTACCGCTAAACCACCAGCGCCTAATTTGTTTATGTGTAACAAGTCGTAGCAACCATGACAACAATGAGAATACTAACTGGCATCAACGACTGATAACCAGCTATCTGTATGAATAAGGAGAGAGAGAGGGAAATTAGAATGTACAGAGGTATGTACATTTAATAGGAAACGTATGGTCTTTAATGGACAAGGATGGATTGAGCATTAGGTACGCATGCTTAATGTAAATATTGGTA
>JAKUBK010000333.1:0-11094 GCA_030566875.1 Waltiozyma chaumierensis | reverse complement strand
AGAAGACACAGATCCAGCAAAGACGAGCACTCAAAGCGTCGTTCTTCCAAACCAAAGGACGACAAGTCCAAACCTCCAGCCAAGAATGTCGACACCATTGACAAGCTTGACGTGACTGGGTTATTCGGGGTTGGTTTCCATCATGATGGCCCCTTCGATGCCTGTACGCCTCATCGTAACATGAACGTCAAGGCTGCCCCAGTCATGGCCTTCCCTGCCGACGGTGCCAATAACTCCATCAAGGGTTCCAACAACCCAGGCAAACATTCCACGATAAACTACATCCAAGGTATCGAAGACGAGGACGACAATCTGTACACCACGTCCGTATCCAACAACAATTACCAATCGCTCAATTCTTCCAACGCCACAATAAACGCCATCAAGACGGACTCTAAGAGATTCTCGAACTTTGACTCGACGGGTAAAATTTCCAAGATCCATGGCGAGACTACGCTTGGGTTGGGCTCCAGTACTTTCCTTGATGGCGCCCCAGCCTCTAAGACTTCTCAATTGGAGGACTCTACTAATAAGGCCAATGGTTTGGCTAGAAAGAAGTCTCTGAGACAAAAGATCCTAGGTGAAGATGTGTCAGCTGTGAAGTTCGATGACCAGAGTAATGATAGAGAAAAGGAAGAGAAGGAGGGCAACTCTCTGTTGAGGAGAGTGAAGAGTTTGAGAGTCAGCAGAAAATAAGACAGGTTAGTCCTTTCATGTTGTATATGCTTGTATTATTTTTTTAGTAAGTCAAAAAAAAAATCTAAATATGGACCCAGGTAGCATCCTTGTCAATTGAATACTGGAATTGTAGATATAAATTATAGCTATTTTAATTTGGAGTTCTTAACCATACATATATGATATCAAGTAGCCTTTTTGAAAATATTGTCTGGCAATCTGATAGCATGGGCAACGATGTACGAGTTGGACTTATCAGCTAAACCAGCAAAAGCATTGTACCAAGCAATGAAGGCAGTAATCATACCTAAAACACCACCGACTTTAGTACAAGCTGCAGAACCACTGAACTTGGAAATGGCTAACAATAGGAAAGTCAAGGTCAACATAAAGAACAAAGAGAAGAAGGCAAGAGTGGACTTCATAGTCAATAGTGTCAACCCAAAAGTAAAGATGCACCACCCTATCAAATAGAACCCAACAGCATTCTCCAACTCTTCAGAATTGGCATAAGCACCAGCTACATTGAACCAAGGAATATAAATCCCACCAAAGGACAACCAAAACCCACCATATGAACTCAAAGCAGTACCACCAAAACTGTTTCCTAGAGCGATTTCCCACATCCCGGCCAATAACTGCACGAACCCACCATAGAATATAGCACTGGAGACGACAATATTTGGAGTGGCTACACCTCTAGCTTGACAATTGA
This sequence comes from Waltiozyma chaumierensis, assembly GCA_030566875.1. Classification (NCBI taxonomy): domain Eukaryota; kingdom Fungi; phylum Ascomycota; class Saccharomycetes; order Phaffomycetales; family Wickerhamomycetaceae; genus Waltiozyma; species Waltiozyma chaumierensis. The sequence continues at coordinate 9,701 of JAKUBK010000333.1, read as the reverse complement.
TCAATGATAGGAGAAATGTGGTGAATGCAAAGGCACATAAACCCAATGGAGCAGGATTGGCAAATTGATACGTGGATTTCTGTTGATAACCAGGAACCAAAGAACCCCCAAAGGCTTGTAGTAAGTCGGACTTTCTGTACTTCTTACTGTCGATATGAATGAATTCTTGGTCTGTTCCAGACGTGGTTATTGTGTGGATTAAGTCATTGTACGTCTGTTCAGAAGGACGATAAGAGTTGTATCTATCTTGCTCATATGGATGGACCTTATTCGTGGCTTCTGGAATGTGTTGCGAATCATCACTCAAGTGGGAGATTTGAGCTTCTAAGTCTGGTAGCATATGTGACATTTAAACTAAATATGTTTTGTGTTGGGCTTGCAGAAAGTCAGGTGAGACAATGTACCTCAATGAGATCGTTGACATCTTGGAGGACATGAGCTGATATATATATATATATATATATATATATACGTCGGTTCTTACCATAAGGTTATGGTTTAACCCCCCCGCATAGTTGAAGTGGTGCTAGGTGCTTTTGTTGAATTCCATGATCATAACTGATAACATCTTTGTGGAAACGTTAAACTCGATCATGATGTATCAAGGAACCGAGGACATTTAACGTCCTATATTTTCCTAGAGGAGTGCCCTTAGCAAGTCTCATTAGCTGGTTTTGGTAATTTTTAGAGCAAACCGTTTTATGTTTCCTCCTTCTCCTTCCCGATTAGGTAGTTTTGGACCAGGAGAATGATGATGATCTACTCGCTTTGAAAGAAATATAGACCGGCTGAACAATCAATCGCTTCCTAATAATAAAATATTCATAAAACTCATGGGGTATACGGGCCCTTCTACATGGAAAACCAGTGACCGTGTCATGATCTGTCAGAACTGGATTGCAAAAAAAAAAAATACTAAACATATGATATTTTATCGTAGATATACAGGGAAAAAAACCACTTTAAAGCGTGAAGTAATATCTGTAAACACAATTTATAAAGAGGTTGATGAGCTGGAAAATGGTACATTAGCTGGGCGCTGGGCAGTGGGAACTGGGCAGAATCCCAACAATGGATCCGAGAAATTGTAAAAGACCGCGAATTCTACTATATAGGAAATTAATGAGGGGTAATTAATAATACATTTTAAACGGCGTTAACATCAGGTTGGTTCAATTCCAGTCTGTAATGATTTACAATCGGACCAATTGGCTGTTGTGAATCGATTCGATTGAATTACTTGACTCTTAGTAATTTCTTATATAATACAGCTTGAAGTTTTATCACAAAGTCTTAAGAGCTGATTTTAAACGTTCATTATGTACTTAACAATTTACAAAGCTCTGTTTCAAACCATGTCTCACTATAAAAACACACAGTGACAACTGTCCAAAAGAGGAGTTCTCAGACCAAAGAAAGACCGGCACTTTTGACAGCCTTCTTAATCACACCAACCCATTTGACAGCCTCTTCGAAATCAGAATCCTCCAAAGCCTCAGTCAACCCAGGCAAAGCTTGTCCAGCATATCCTGTGAATCTACCACTAGCAAATCCAATATGCTTGAACCATTCTCTGTTCTTCAAACCATCTTCATACAAAAAGAAGTTTTGTTCAAGATATTTCAATTTCATATTAGCACCTAAGATCTTCCAGTGTAAATAGAATTTCTTCCATGGTAAGGAGGAAGACGTGTCCCATTCTGTTTGTAACGCTTGTAGTTTATCATCGAAGGCGACTGATGTCGAAACAAATGAGGAAGATTCGTTAAGAGTGAGGTTTATCAAGTCTTGGAAAGTTGATGGAACCTTTGGAGAAGAATCCATAGAATGGGCTCTCATTTGACAGAAAGATTGATGTGATTCCATGACACTAGATGGAACTTCCCTGTTTAGCCAATCAGCAGGAATCTTATTGGCCAAGTCAGTGAAGTAGCCATTGATAGCAGTAGCGTAATCAACAGCCTTAAAAGCGGAAAGAGTCTTGGTCTCAGACATTCTCAAGGTCAAAAGACCCAAATATTGAGCCATAGTGTTGTGCAATTTGAAACCTGGGTCTGCATATGTGGACATCCAGTAGTAAGAATCATAGTTGGAGTGGTAGTGATACACTGGATCGCCTTTGCCTGAGTTGAACCCAATGTCGACAGAGGTGATACCTAAATGCTCGTAAAAGACAGTGTAATCAGAACCAGAGCCAAGAATGTTGACTTTTTCCTTGTGTTGCAAGAAATGCTCTCTCAAAGTTGAAGAGACAGACTCGTTGCCACGCTGAGGATATTGGACCAAGCCAGCAACGTCCAACAAATATTGGTTCATTAGAGGAGAAGCTGCCAATTTCAAATAACTGCCACCTACAGCAACGTCACAGTTAATATAAGCAGTGACGTTCTTTTGCAGGATCTTAGCGTAACGTTCTGCATAACCAGTGGAACCTAACAAAGCATACTCCTCACCGTCCCAAGAAGCCAAAAGAATGGAAGCTTGAGGCTTGAATCCCAATTCGAACAAACGTCCAAGAGCTCTAGCGATCTCAATCAAGACTGTGGACCCGGAGTTTGGATCAGCTGCACCGCCTTTAATCCAGGCATCGCGATGATTACCAATGATAATGACGTTGGAAGGGTCTGAACCTTCATAGAGACCAATGACATTGTGCAAATCGGTGAAGACGTATTCGTTATTGTTGTAAATGTTCAGTTCGAAGCCTGGAGCTGGCCCGATGGAGTAGTCAAAGTTGGAAATGCCACCTTTGAAGCCTAGTTGTAACCCATGGCCACTCAACCTGGAGAGAATAGGTTGGACTTCTTTGTAACTGATTGGCAAAGAGGGGATCTTTGGAATGGAAGTCAGGTTAGCCAACGCGGTTGGATCATGTGGGTCTTCTAGGAATCTGGTTGGGTCACCTGGCAAAGACGAGAGGAACTGTACAGAACCTCTCTGAATAGAGGAAGGGTTTCTTCCTGGGCCGTCTGGATAGCTGACTTCATTGTCATCAACAAAGTCATCGGCTGGATCAGAATAGATCAAAACACCAACTGCCCCTGCTTCTTGGGCATGCTTAACCTTCAACCCACGGAATAATCGGCCGTATCTCACAATAACGATCTTGCCAGAGACATCGACACCTGAAGAATTCAACAGTCTGAAGTCCTCAATGCTCCCATAGTTAGCGAAAATATACTCAGCGGTGACATTACCGTTGGCTGAATAGCCATGAAAGGCAGGAATCAAATCTTCTCCCTGAGTGGTCTCATCCTCTTCCAAAACATCTTCGACTAAGGTGGGCTTGTAGATGACTTGGCCATCGTGTTTCAAAGCGAGGAACGATTCATTCTTAGGATAGTTGATATAAGTCTCGAACGAATCAACAGTGGCATTGAACCCATACTCGGCAAATTTATCCTGTGTGAACTCAACTAACCCGTAATTGGTTCCTGCTAAGTGTGGCTCAGATGTGTATCTCTTGGACCAATCAGCAGCCAAGTTGGAAGTTTTCAGCACATTGAGGTATAAATCGGTGACTTGATCGAGATTGAAGGTTGGTGGTGCAACTGTGGAGATAAATGGACAGGTGGTCGATGACGATAGTGAGTATAATAGGAAAACAGAAGTGACTAAGGTGATGATAGCTTTGGTGATCAATCTGGAACAATTGCGACCTGGTGATTTAGACTTCATTGGTTCATACTCTCCCTTCTCTTTGTCACTAGACTCGAAGATTGATGATTCCATTCTGTTCTTCTCTTCTGGAATTTTGAAAGAAGACTTAGGTGTGTACTTTGAAGTAATTCGGGTTTGTTGTGCAGACTGATTGATATTGGTTGTAGTAGTAAAAGTATTAGATTGAGACCAGTTCCGGGTGTCCCTCCAGTGGATTTTAAACCTTTCTAAACACCTATCTCTGGACATATTAGTTTGATGAATATAAGTGAAAGTACAAAGTTTTGGTGTATTGTTGCTTGATAAAACAAATTGTTGAAAATGGCGGTTGGCATCTAAAAGATTTGTACAAACCTGATGGGGTACTGATAAGAGTCAGACAGATTTCTAGTTCGCTGAACGCCACAGTTTAACCAACGGAATTCGGGATAGGCCGAGGCCCGAAATTCAGATTTCATAGCAAATTATAATAAATTAGTTGGAGAGATTATTCTTTGATCTTTAATACCAGTTTTTTAGGATATTTACATCTACACATGCAATAGAATTACAGCTAAATTATAAAGAGTCTATACTAGTCGAGATTAATATTAGCCCAAGCCGCAACTGTTCATGATTTCAATTCAAAACAAACCAATAAATCCTCAATATCTCTGACATCCAAAAGCTCCCTTTTAGCAAACTTCATAATATCCCTAAACGCCAACGAATCCAACCATCTTAAGATCTTTGCCATATTACCATATTGATTCTTCGCATCCTCCACAATCAACCCTCCTATGAAAGCCTCAAAGATATCAGCATGGCATTTCCATATCTCCCCAGTTAATCGACCTTGATAACGGACTTTAATATACTCAGTAACCGTTGAAGATAACCCGACCTGGACACACCACGTAGATATCTTTCGATTGTTAATCAGACTGGTTCGTAGTTTAGATAGTTGTCCTTCTGTGGCTTGTGGTAATCTAGTGGTGATGATTCTAGAAATCAGGAAATTTAAATGGAAATCCCCTATGAATTCTAACTTCTCGTTTTGAAGTTTTAACACTTGGATTTTTTCCAATAGTGCCATATCAGTGGAGCTGGACATCATTGAGGAATGTATGAAGACTTGTGTTGAGATTTCGACGGAGTTTAGGAAGAGACGAACTGGTGTAGAGGCAGGTAACTGTAATGATTCTGAAGAAGAAGAAGATGATGATTGTGGGTGTGAATTTATGGAAGGTGATGTAGATATTTCAGTAGGAAGTTTCTTAGGAGTAGACTGTGGAAGAGTCAAATCGTTATTTATAGGTTCAGTTTGATCTTGGGATTCACCAGGACTTTTCCATTTGGTCGTTTTATTCCTTCTTTTGAGATTATTATGTGATCTTTTTCGCTTCTTATAACCATCTTGTTCTCCTAGTCGCTGGTGATTTAATTGTTGGGTTGACTGTGTAGTTGAAGGTTCTTCTAAAAGTTGTTCTACCTGGTGTATTTCATCATGTTTTCCTTCGTCTTCTTCTACAAAACGAACATTTTGAGCAACAACGTCTGTCTCACCATCATCCACTAAAGTCGTATCACTGGATCCAGTACAGCTACCTGATACATATTCTTCTAGTTTATGCTCTTGATCCTTTTGTGACTTCCTTTCTAAGATAACCACTGCAACTATGAAAAACACGACAAATCCAAGAATCCATAAAACAAGAAGTTTATCACTGGTAGGTGTACTAAATGGAAACGTACTATTAATCTGTTCCTCCATTCTTAAACGGTCTTCAGATATCGGATAAAGAATATTATTAGTGATACTGGTTCTGCTATATCTGCTTGGTGCTTCATGGCTGTGGCGTCTTAAGGTATGATGAGGCTTGTGAGAGAGGTCTGAAATCTTGGATGTTGAAAAGAAAGGGTTAGGATCGGGTGTGAGTTTGGACAGCCAGTTTTTGAACCGCTGTAGCGACATTCTTGACGATTGTGTGTAACGGTAGAAATGATGGAAATTGTGGTTGGAGACTCAACGAGACATAATCTTCATAATCTGGAGAATTTTAACCACGGGTAATTCCTAAGGGCGTATTCATTGAACGTAGACAATAAACAAAACTTAATAATTTTATTTCCAAACATCAACATCAGTCTGTCAAATCTTCCCGGTCAGATCCTCCAAAGTAGTACCTACTACCGCCCCAAACAAGGAAAAACTTCTTAAGATCTATGCGTCAATATGCATGTGCATGCGCTTGGCAACATGTTTTCTTTTAACAAATGAAACAAGGCAACAAGATCTGTAAATTAATTAGTGAGATGGTAGTTTATAGATAGGCATTATGGTCCTAGTACAAGTCAACAGTTAACCTCGTCTCATTCATCAAGGTTCAGAAACTCGAGAATTATTCCATTTCGTAATGTACACAAATCATCTTTCTTCAGAACCAGGCGGTATAGTAACCTTGGTTCCTTGGTTATGTACTGTATATTGTACCTTTAGATTTGTACGGTTTATCTTTAGCAACAATGAAGGTAAACCGGGGGATATTAAAGATAACCTAGGTGGATGTTTACAGGAAAAAGACATATCAATTAGGTTGGATGGACCTTCAACTAGTGGTGGTGCAATATCTCAAAGAACAAGAAACAGAGATACAGTGGAAGAAAAAGAATATGATGAACCAGGAGGGGATGAAATTGACCCATCTTCATGTTATCCAGATGACAGCGCGTCTTCATTATCTTCTTGCAGTTACAACAATCTGATAAGAAAGGCCAAACAAACAAACATCGGTATTGGCACCCAGATGGGAATTCTTATGTTTACTCCAAGCGACATCAAAGACGATGAAGGAGAAGAACTATTTGTCTCAGAATTGCAAATCCAGAAAGAAGAAGAAGAAGAAGAAGAAGAAGAAGAAGAAGAAGAAGAAGAAGAAGAAGAAGAAGAAGAATTTTCAAATTTACTGTCACTTCGAGCTGAAAATTCAAACATCATCCAAAATATTCCAGTAACAACCCTCGACTCAAACATAGTTCCCTTAATATCGTCAAAGATAATCCTCCAACGACTCTTCTTCCAGTCTCACGACGAACCAAGTAAATCTCACAGCAAAGGCAACCACATAGGTCAAACTTATCTCCACTTCCTGATCTCAATCATAGTACAAGCCCGTCTGCCTTCAGCCACAGAGATTCAGCTAAGTCTTATATTAGCTGAAATAACAAAGGAATCTAATGTGGCGTTATGGTCACAAAAATGTGGTCTTAGAAATCTTGTGATTGAAGAATCAGATCAAAAGGAAGAAGACTGCGAATTAAAACAGATGACTGAGGATAAAGACCTTGCAAAGATCTTCAAATTATACATCGCTGGACTATTAGAAGAAGACTCATCGCTTAATCTTATCTATGTTTTCAAATGGTTGGATTGGTTGTCGTATTCCAAAATTGTGGATTTCGCCAATTCGCACAAGTTGTAATTCTTAGAGATTCGAAATGATTATGAATCGACAGGAACGATACCTCAATTCTCAACGATTAATGTCATCAACGATGCATTACTTCCGGCTCCTCTAAAAATTGGATCACTTCTGGGTTCATATCGTAAATGTCCCTGTCTCATTAAATTGAACAAGGATAAATCCGACTTTAATTCACTTGGTTCATCCAATCTTACTCGAATCTTAAACAAACTAGAGATCAAAATAAGTTGGAAACCTCGTATCAATCCATGCAAATATTGTTCGTTGGAGTCTAGATCAGTTCAAGCCATCATACCATCAATAGAAATAGAAGATCAGCAAGTATCAGATTCCAAGTTCAATATCGTTTCTTATGGTCATAGTAAGACTGAAGCATTAAAACTTGGAAAATTCGCAGTTCTGAATTTAGAGCCTGTTCAGAGAAGATTAAAAATGCTTATTGGCAATCTGATTAAGGAGACTGAAGTTAATTTCCCCGTTACAGATACACCTTCTATCTCACATACCACAAACAAATGTTGTGAACAACAATCCTTAAGTCTCACCGAAGTTGAAATAAACTCACTGAAATCAAAATGGACCACTTTGATTCAAGCCTCCAAACTTTCTGTACAACTGGTAGAAGATTAACAACGTACTCGGTGCTGTGATAAGGTTAAACTGAAAATTAAAATTCAAGGAACGCCATTATCATTTGCCTCGGTTGGAATATCCAAAAATGATGCTTATCTTAACTGTATTAAGGACATCATGGCCAATCTTTCGGACCTCGCTACAATTTCAACCATTAAAGATCCAAATTCTAAGTCTCTATCCTCTTCCCAAAACAAATGCTGCCTTCAACAAGTGCCAACATACACAAATCAACAGCAAAAGGTCATCAAAAAACCATGGTCCGAACTAATAACCAAGGGTTGTGTTGCTGTTCAAGTCGAGGTATCTGATCCACCTACAAAATGCTGTAATCGACTATACATCTCCATGGCTATTTCTAAGACGAAATACGTCTATAATCAATACAGTACGAGCAGGAAATTGGGGAAGGTACAATGTATTGAAAGGGCTTTGGAGGATAAGGAACTAATGAAAGAGTTACGAGCTAGATCTAAGATTCATGAATCCTAAGTTGGGTTTTAAGTTGCGTTATATATTGAATGTGTATATATAAGCAGTCATATCACCGCTTCCATTTTAAATAGATATTAATGAATTTGCTAGCAAATCCTTAAATTGCCTGGATGCATCAATGCCCGGTTTATTTTGACAGACAACTATGCTGAGTAATCCCCGAAATCTTTGGGCAAGTTTGGGATTTTTGTAACATATCTATTAACATCAAAATTGGATCCCCCCCCCCACTTGACTCAGTAAATCCCATCTATTTCAATTTCCAATTAATGAACAAACTCAGATCCAATATGTTAGTCAGATACATTAAGATGCGTTGGGGCAAAGGTGACAATTACTGTTACGTGGTAACCGACAAGACCACCAAACATTCCTGGATCATTGACCCAGCTGAACCTAAAGATATCCAACCTTATCTTGCCCCATTGGTTGACAACGGTAGTGTTATACTGAAGGCCATTGTGAACACACATCATCATTACGATCATTCTGACGGTAATTCCCATTTTAAAGATTCTTTTCCTGATTTGCCTGTTATTGCTGGGAAGGATTCTCCTTTTGTTAGTTATGTTCCTTCTGATTATGAGGTTTTGAACTTAGGTGAATCTTTACAGATTACTGCTGTTCACACTCCTTGCCATACCCAAGACTCCATCTGTTATTATGTCGAAGATAGGATCACAAAGGAGAAAGCTGTCTTTACAGGGGATACATTGTTTACTGCTGGTGTAGGTAGATTCTTCGAAGGTACGCCATCAGAGATGGTTTCATCTTTTAAGAAGTTGTTTGCTTTGCCTAAAGATACCGTTGTTTATCCTGGCCATGAGTATACCAAGTCTAATGTGAAATTCGCAAAGACTATCTTACAGAACCAAGCCATCACCAAATTAGAAACTTTTGCAAATGAAAATGAAATCACTACAGGCAAATTCACCATTGGTGATGAGATGGAATTCAATCCTTTTGTTAGACTGGATGATCCTTATGTCCACAAGAACATTGGTGGAATTGATGATCCCGTTGAGGTTATGGCCAAACTTAGAGAGTTGAAGAATAAGTTTTGATTAACAGCATATCAAAGCTGTCCCTTGGTTCTTTAGAATTTTAAATTAAATGCTGGTCATCTTAAAACAGTTCGTTTGTAATTCTATCAAAAAGAGTTTCTAGAAATATATTTGTTGACATTGTTTTCTACCCCATGTCTTAACATCGTTGTATTTACGGTTAAACAATTTAAGAATCTTCCAACATTAAAAAAAAAGCAAATAGCTGGCTTCCATCACGTGATCGTACCCCCAGACCAGATTCAACATTGACCATCTTTTTAATGTGTATAATACGGGTTGTATAGTGTAGTGGTTATCACCTTCGGTTTTGATCCGGATAACCCCGGTTCGAATCCGGGTACGACCTTGTTTTTTTGGTAAGTTTGTGTCAAAACGTAAAAAG
>JAKUBK010000332.1:0-11242 GCA_030566875.1 Waltiozyma chaumierensis | reverse complement strand
GGGGGGGGGGGGGGGGGGGGGATTTACTAGTGCCACGTGACTGTTATCTATTCGGAAGTTTTCAACGACGACACACCAGTACTTTTTCTTCTAATCATGTGACTAAAAATGTTCAAGCTTTTCTTCGTTGAACTGTGCACGATTATTTCCTGAATAGGTTGTTTTTGTTTACTTTTCCAATTTTTTGCAAATCTGTATAACCAAACTTGTACAGTTCAGTTAAAACACATGATATGTATATAATATTATGACAACTTCTTCTTTATATTAAAGGAGATATTATACACCATGCCGTTGGATGAAGAAGCCACGCTGCAAAATGGGCTTTTATCAATCACTCATTTGAACTACACATATGTTTTAAGATCAAGGAACAAACACCAACAATATATCTATGAATCAAGTACAGGATTATGGAAACCCTTATTGCCAGAACACTCACAAGTCCCAATTGAATCACACTCTGATTATGAAATTATAGATTGTCTTGAAAGTATCAGAAGTTGTTCCAGTGGATTAAGATCTTCAATGGAGATTTCCATCCTTTCAGATGATTACCAAGAAAATTACATCCATCTCTCCTTCACCAACAAGGATTCAATTCAAGATGATTTGATATTAGAAGATCAAGCACAAGCGTTGAAGGGGTTCAATAGATACGATGTCAAACAACTTGAGTTTGAAAGTATCAATAAATTAACACATTCGGTATCCACAGATCATTTGTTAAAGTCGAATTTCAAATTAAAATTAGATGAATTGGCAAATTTCTGTAATGTTGAGTTGATTCTGTCAGATGAACATCTCAACTTCTCTTACAATCAATCTCCAACATACCCAAGTTCATCCAAAGGTTTATGCCTCTACATATTAGGTGATGTTGATGATACCTTATTTGCTGAAACAAGACTTAGAGTTCTCTTGGATAATGAGATTGGTTTGTTCGTTGAAGCCATAGATTTGCCACTATCAATATTACCGATTTTGGGTGGTGTACAATTCGGTAACTTTAAATTTGTTGCTAAACAAACTCTTGTTAACATTTATCTGCCGACCACTCTTCCTGAACTTCATGGGCCAAACAGGGGCAGTTCATCTGGACATGATTTAAGTGTTATCTTCTTATCTGGGTCGGAGATTCAAGTTCTTTTGGCGAAGAAACAAATTGTGGATATGATTAAGGATATTTTGAACGATCTTTACTTCAAAGAAATATCGGTATTATCCTTCAAGAAGGATTTCATCATTGCTAACTTCAAAAATGAACTAAGTTCGATCATGTACAAATATGGAGTTTTCATTCAATTGCCATCATTTGCTAGAGACGAAAATGTTGTAAGATTCCAAGGAAACTCTTCTGAGATTATTGAGTTGGCTATTGAAGACTTCATCACTCTTACGAACAACATCTATTTAGGAAGTATCTGGTTTAATAGAGAAGAGCTTAACGATACAGATAATTATCTTCCAAGTGATGTTAAATTTGAAAACGATGATGAATTCAAGACGGAATTGCATCAGATTGCTTATCTCTCCAAAATCTCCATGCACACTAACAAATTAACAAATTCATATGAGGTTATTGGAACAAAAGATCAGATTTTAACTTGTTTTGAGAACTTCCAATATTGTTCATCAAGATTTGGCAACGATTCGGTCAATTTGTCTCTCAAGATGGAATTGGGGCTAATACATCATGAATTTATCAGTGGTAAAAAAAACGGTAAGATTTCAAAAATCATGAACAACTCTAAGACGACACAGATCAAATTTGAGAAGTTGAATGAGTACAACTTGATAATAGAACTGAAATCTGGTAGTTTTATTGATTTATTCAATTCCTTCAACGAATTACAGCTTGAATTCCCATCTGAGATCAAGTTTCATATCCCTGAAGCTTTCCATAAACAAATCATTGGGACTGGTGGATCGATTATCCAATCAATCATGAGAAAATATAATGTTTTTGTTAAATTCTCCAACAGTTATGATTTGAAAAGCAATTTCAAGAACCACGTGAGGTTTGATAACGTGATTATTAGATGTCCTTTCAAGAACTCTTCCAATATTCCCTTGGTACAGAATGAATTAGATCAGTTGTTGGTGACGAACGAGATGAAGAATTACACAAATACGTTCATCAAGATCTCCATTGGACAGTATAATCTTTTCGATTTCAACAGAATCCAAGACATTGAGAAGAAGACATCCACATATATCAAATTTCCACAAGTCTTTGAACCATATTTGAAATATCACGAGATTGAGGTCATTGGTATTGATAAGAGCTCTATCCTTGCTAGTAAATATCTCATTGAACATTTTGCAGAGAGTTATGAGTTCAAAATCACATGGAACTCTCAATTCAATGACATTTTCAACGAATCCAACACAGATTATTTGATAAAATTGAAAATTCCAATCAAAGTTTTGTACAATTATGAACTTTTCACTGTCGATAACTCAAATAAGGCAAACCATTCCATTATAATCACATATCAAAAGACCAATGAATGCTATTTGGACAAAGTCATCAAGGAACTGACTTCATTTTTAAGAGCTTATGATTTCATGATCTTTGATAGAGTGGAATTATCCAATAAAGATTTGATTATAAATGGAAGTGCTTCAATTAAACCTCCACAATACGTTCAACCAACTAATCAATTGTATTATCAACCACTACTTGGAACTTATGGAAACTCCAATAATCAATTCCTCACTCAACAATATTACCAACAACATCATCAATCACAGAATCAATCGTTCATTAATGGGAGTGTTGGAAACTCTAATCAGACCAAGAATAAGTTTGTTAGTTTGAGTAAGGGAAGACCATCGACATTTAGTGGTTTAGATTAAGAATTACTGGCCAGCTATACAACATGTACTACAGTGTAACCAAACCATACAGCGAACATATATGATCATATATATATAAATTAGACAAAAAGCAATATTTAAATGTTTAAAAGAACGACCCAATTTACAATATATATATATATATATATATTGACAATTTATTTAATATAAATTTAAACGATATAAACCATGTATATAATTAATAATAAAAAGAATTGACTTGGCTCTAGTGTACACTAAAGAAAAGCAAAAAAAACAGCTTGTACTATATAATAGAGTCCATATAAGCTGATATATCATATTGTAAATTAACAACGTGCGTCTCATTGAACATTTCTCTTTCTATATTATCACATTTTTCACTGAGTATATCCCTGATTAGGATGATACATATTTTGATTTCCTTGATTATTATTATTATTATTATTAAAATTATAATTATAATAATTACTAAGATTAGAACCCCCCATGTTTAAAGTGGAACCTGGGATTGAGGCTTGTTGATGGTGTTGATTATGATTTTGTTGTTGTTGTTGAAACTGTTGAAGTTGTTGTGTCTGTTGTGGATATAATCCGTTGTTGATTGGAAGCGCAGTGTATTGGTCATAATATTGACCTATACTTCCACTTTGTTGTTGTTGCCGCTGCTGCTGCTGCTGCTGCTGCTGCTGCTGTTGAACAGTGTATAAATCCTGTGGTGAGATTATTGGCATCTGCATCTGCTGTTGGACCGAGGTAGGTTGTGGTGAGTGTTGAAGTGTGTATTGTGGGTATTGAATCTGTGGAGAGACTGTTGATGTCAGTTGGAATCCGTTTGATGGGAGCGTAAGAGGAGTGGTGGAAGATAATTGGTTTGGTTGTTGGAATTGAGCCATGGATGCTGGTGCAACAGCTTGGTACGATAACTGTTGGCTCATGAAGTCTGATTGGCGGGTGATCATTGGATTTGGATCCGACTGTTGGAATTTAGGGATCAGATTGGCGTAGTTTTCATTCTTCACGATTTGCGGAGAGACTGTAGGCGAGGAGAAAGACATGCTTCTGTTGTTGGTGAGAGTTGCGGTGGAGGCGTTGTTAAAGGATACAGACACCTTGTCTAATTGTATGGCTGATCCCTGTTGCAGAGGAGAAGTGTTCAGATCAGGGATTGACGATCTGGAGATCGTTGGGTATTCGGCAGAAGACATGGAAGATACTGAGGAGGAGTTGGAGGAGCCAGGGAAGAATTGGTTCAAATACTTCATGTTGTTCATCTCGTCTGGGTAACTGGAGACAGAGGAGATTGAACCGCCGCCACTGCTGCCACTGCCAGAAGGATTTATCACTCCAGCAGTGTTCTGGTAGTAAGCCGGATAGCTCTTGCTGTTCTGTCCCACGCTTATGTTGCTGGACTGGGAGGAAGTTGAAACACGGCGTTGATCCATCGAGTCTCTCTTGGCTGGAATAATCGGTGTGTTGCCTGTTGCTGCTGCTGTTGGTGGTGTTTTCTGTGGATGATCAGTGCTACTTGGGTTGAACCCAAGGGCAACAGCGTTAGGATTGGAAGCGTCCATCAAGTAGTACGATTCATCCTCGACTGGGATTCTACCGCCCAGGTTGTTCTCCTTAATGGCATCCTTTAAAGCCGTTGACAGTTGGACATTCCTAGTCTCTGGACAGTCGATTGGACGTAGTAACTTGCCACTCAGCACGTCCTGGGCAGAATAGTAAGAAACCAAATGAACAGTCTCATGGCCACTGTCACCATCTGACTTGGCAATGGTCAAGGACAATGTCTTCTTGATCAACCCAGACTCCTTGAATGCATAGCTGGTGATCAAAGAGCCCACCAAACTTCTGCTATCACTTGCGGTCCTAGACAGGTTGGTCTGTCCAATGCTTTCTCTTTTCTTTGCTGGTTCTTCTGGGTTTTGATCCTTAGAACTTCTATCCAACTCCCTGTAAACTAGAAATCTTCCTAGGATTCTTGAAGGTGACCAAGCAACGCCATCTGTCCATCTCTTGATCCCTGACCGTTCTTCTATGAACACAAACACACTCCCACTCTTGATCAAATGGGGACGTTCTCTATCATGGGGCCTTCTACCCACAGCGGCCAGCTGGTTGTTCAAAGTGCACTGTATTATAAGAAGAGCATCCTTTGTGGAGTTGATATATCCCACATATGTTGGATTCATGATTTGAGTTTCCAATAAATAAATATATTTATATATATAGCGACTTCTCTTGTTAGAGTTTTAGGTTGTGGTGCAATTTAAAATTGTAATGAAAACTTTTGTTGGTTTAATATTTGAATTAGTATTTTCCTTTAAATTAAAATTCAAGGAGTGTATAAAATTGATTTCAGTTTCAAAGTTAAATTACATTAAGGGAAGGGGCGCAAACCCGTACTAGAAGCCTTGATCCCCCAAAGCTAGATGGACCTTAATATTGGAATTAGAGTTGTGATGTAAACAGTACTAATGTACAGTACTACTGGAACAAGCTGGTCTTCGAGCAGTCTGGCTGCATTTTAAATGATCTGAAGGCGCAGGGGTCTGCTTATATTTAGTATAAAGTTTAAAGTAGCAATATTATATGAATAAGCAAGCCTATAAAATTATGAAACGAACCCCGAAACAATCATCTAGAAATGGATAATTAGGAGGGCAGGGGCTCCCAGTCCCAGTTGGCAGGGGTCACACATATTGTGCTTTGTACAATGCATGCATACATGCGTCAAATATTTGTGGAATTTCAATATATTATAAGTATATATATATACTAAATTTTAAAGATTATCTCAACTAATTATCAATATAGCTTTTTATCTGATGACCTAATGTAACCAGTTGAGTTTTTACTTCAGTACAATAATATGATCATGATTCAAAAATAAAATAGGGCTATGTTTCATTCATGGCTTGCTAGCTATAAATAATTTATTATGGCGAACCCATTTGGATTCCCAGTTCTAACTTCTTGCTATTACTTGTACCGTGGGGAATCAGGCTATATACATACTAGGTCTGGGAATTGAATGGACTCGTGGTGGGTTTCAACTTTGTTGTAGTAGAATGTAATGTAAGGACCTGTAGCTGGCGGTTATGGGATTTGGAACAGCCCCGCCTGGTGTTGTTAGTTCTTGGACCCTAGGTTACGTAACCGGGAAAAACGTGACCAGACTGTATTGGTTCTATGGGGTTTGCGATTATGTAATTAAATAATTCTACGTTGACAGGGTCTTGGAATTTCTACTCAATGGGGATGGTTATTAAGTATTTATCTTCGTTATTGCTGCCATCCTCTACTTCAGTGTTGTCATGTTATGGTTTTTTGATAACTCGACGAGGGCCTTTCATCCAGTCTTGTCACGTGTTTCCTGGTTACGTAAGCTCTCTAGTTGGAATTTGAATTCCGTTTGCTGCAACATTCCTGTGTAAATATGTAAACAAACTAGGATCTTTTAAACAAATTTGGTCTATAACTGTTGATCATGGATTTACAATTAATCCGTGGGGAATTCATTCAGCCTTTGATGTATCGTATTTCTAACTCTTTATCTTGTATAGTATTTAATTGTAACAGGTTTCATGTGATGATAAATCATATAGAATCACAAAAACACTACATATATTTCATTGGCCAGATTGAAGGTTGTTGATCTGTTAAAAATAAAAATGCCGCTGTGGCTACATGTATCTCACTAATTCAAAAATATACTTTAAACAGGGGTTTTTTTGTTTTTTTTTTTTCAATTGATATTATATAGGGAGACTTTACTTACCACAACAGCGCAGTATTTAAGAAAGGTTAATTGATCAGTTTCACACGGCCTGGAATGAAAGATTTTGTCGAAACCAAACGGGTTATTAAAGCAACTAATTTTCAAAGTAGAGTATGATCGTTCTGCAGCATGTATTTATCCGTTTGAAAACTTTCTAGTTAGCTTTAGTAGAACTGGACATAAGTAAAGATTTCTGTAAGACTAAGTACGATCACGAATATTATTTCTCAATAAATAGATCTGCTTTTTTGTATCTGAAATCTGCAACTGTAAGTTGTAACTAAAAGTGTTATAGACTGTACATATGGTTAAGTTAAAATCTATTGTGCAGCTTGCGCGCTTGTTATCTTCTTCCTGTTGCCTGTTGTAATCTCTATGCATCCGCATGTGTAAAGCATGAATAAAAGCTTCGGTTTTGTATGGGATGCCGATACAATAATATGTTAGAGCCTGGGTCCTGTGGTAGAGCCCCCAGCACAGCTAATTCAAAGCAATCAGAGAATAATGTATAAGCACTGAGCAGCCTTAATCTAAAAGGAAAATTATAGATTTGATCGGAAGTATATGTAAAAATATTCAATTGTCATGAAGCCTTAACAACAATAAATAACCATGCAACTTTATCGTGTACCTATGATAAATTGAAACACGTAAGAGAGGGTTGATTAATTTACTAATATAATATGTGTTAACTATAGTCATGTATATAACCAGATATTAGATAATATTTGTATATATGTTAAAATGTAATAGATAGATTATTATTAAAATTACGTGATATAAATTGACATCAGCTCGACACACTTCAGTATATACATAAACGTATATAGATATATGGTAAAGGGCATCGGTTACGTATAGAAAATATTTAAATTCAAATTATAAATAAAGAACACTAAATATATTATATATATATAGTATAATTCCCCAAAACCATACACAGATCTCATATCACTTCGAAATTGCTTGAAAGCTAATTATAAACCTTTCTATCCAACTCTCTAAGGACATTAGCAACACTTCTAACCTCAACTTGCATACCTCTCGTAGTTAATTTCCCTACTAAAGTTCCGAAATCCACCGAATTGAACCCTTTATGACGACTTAATGTCTTATAGGCATCTGCACATGGGATATAGATACCTCCCTTTGTAGAGTCTAGACTGGTGGATATAGATGAAGAAGGTGTCTGTGGTTTTGAAGAGGTGATTGATTGACCCGCGAGGCTGGCATTGATGGTGGTTGTTGAATTGTTGTTGTTAGATGTGTGGATTGTTGCTGCTGACGATATTGGTTTTATGGAGTTCAATTCGTTGTCATCAGTCACTTGATATGGTGAAGACACTTTGGACAATGGAGGACTCACTGGCGATGTCTTGTCTATTTGTTGCTGTTGCTGCTGTTCTTCGTCGGCTTTGGAGGCTATTGTCGTGCAGAACAAAGTAGACATTGGATCCAGCTGACATTGGCCACAAGTCCCCGGGTTCCCTGTGCATCCAGTGGTGGTTGAATCGGAGTTGGACATTGGTGCTGAAGAAGAAGCAGGACCAGGACCAGGAACAGATCGGGTTGAGATTGAGGATCTGGCTTCGAGTTCAACAGAGGAAGGTGTAGTTGAAGAGAGTTCAACCGTCGGACCAGGATGGAACACAGGCAATTTCTGAATATTTGAAACGGAGGAATGTCTGGAAATAGGAGGCAATGTGGAACAAGTCTTGCCCATCAGTGTGTCTGAGATGGACTTGGATCTCGACTGGAGTTCGGTTATGGCATTGGCTGCTTCTTTGGCTGCCTCACGGCAGACACAGGGAGAATCATCTGAGCAGAAGCCACATTCTTCTAGTGGTGATTGAAAATCGTTACTGGCCTCCTTCTCAGCCCCAAAAACCGAAGTGAACTCGATCATAGTCTGTGTTTCGGTGGTCGTCGTAGCAGCAGCAGCAGTGGAGATCACTGTACTGGTCGTTGTGCTAGCATCTTCGTCCTCGATTAGTCTCTTCTTGAACTTTTTCAACTTACGCGCTGGTTTATTGAACTTACTCTTCAAGAATTTCGCTGTATAATCCACCTCTATTGGGTTCTCAGCCAACGACTGTTTTCTAGGTCTTTTCTTCAAGGCAACAGGGGCCATTGTCTCAGCTGCGATTCTGGAAACATTTGCCGTTGTTTCAGGTTGAATCGTGGCTGGTGGTGTGGCTCTAATACCAACCGCCGCACAGATACAATCGTCCTTAACGCATACCCCACAGTCTTGAGATGACGAGCTGTTTGTAATCGATGCCGTGGATGAAATGGAGCTCTTGGACACCGGTGTTTGGAGCTGGTTGTGGTTGTGGCTATGACTATTTTGTTGTTGTTGTTGTTGTGGCTGTGATGGTGGGTAGCTTGGTTGGATTTCTCTTGGAGATGGCTGAATGTTGACAAATTGCTGGATCTCTCTTGGAGACGGTTGAGAGGCGACGGTGATAGCGGGTTGGATAGGAGCATATTCTCTTGGGGATTTGTAGGACATCGCTGGAGAGATGGCTTGTCTCCCATTGGAGGTCACTGAGTTGTTCCTTGACCTGGCTGCAATTTGGGGTTGGGTGCTTTGGTAGGACGAAGACGTTGTCGCGCTAGTTGATTGATAGCTTAAAGGAGACGATCCGGGAGACAACCCAGTCGACATATTCTGTGGTGAAAGCTGCTGCTGTTGCTGGAACATCAACATCTGTCTCTTGAACCCGCTGAATTCGCTTCTCATGTCCTCTATGGTCCTCACTAGAGACTTGTTCTCTCTGTCCAACTTGTTCACAACACTCTTCAAACTGACCTCACTCAGCTCCTTCTCCTTCTCCAGCTCTAACAGCTTCTCCTCTAACTCTTGCACCCTTGTGGCACGTCTTTCACGAAAAGCTCTTTGGGCAGCACGGTTTTGAGCCTTACGTTTTGTGGCTGGTGTATCTGCACTTGGTTTCCGGCCTGGTTTTGGTCTGGGAGGTAGTACCCATTCTTTGGAGGTGACAATCTTTGTGACTGATGGCTTCATTGCTATGGAAGCATTGCCAGTTGCTGTTGGTGATGGAGCGATACTGGCTGGAGATGGATTGTTGCTCATTGTTGTTGATGCTCCTTCTTCTTTTTGGTGTGATATTTTTCTCAAGTGAACGGAGGATATGGATTTTCTCTGCTCGACTCTATCAATACAAATGTGGATGAAAGTTCAAAGAAAAGGCGTACAAGTGTGTTGATTGGTTTCAATCTTGATGGGAATCTCCTTCTTGAAGAAGAAAAAAAAAAGCACAATCGGGTTATATTCGATACTTTGAAGACAAATATTCTATCTCCAATCCAGAACAAAAGATGGAGACGGATATTAATATGAGAGAATTGTGAATGGTCAGTTGTCGAATAAAAATAATGGCATACAAAAAAATCCAATATGATCTTTCTTTATTAAATCAACTTCTCCAACGACGTCAAAATCCGGGTCCTATTCATGTTTTTTTATCTTTTCGATCAGCAACAAAAGCTCTTTGCGCCACAATAATTCTTGGCGCAACTGGCATGAATAATTGCTTGGTAATTACTGTATTAGGCAATAGGGAGTTCTATTTTCACACCCTTTTAAAGCAAAATGTTGGATTTTGCACAAATTGGGGTTTGCAATTTTCGCGAGAAATCGGGTGTAATTTTTTATGTCAAATCTAAATTAGCATTTCTGATTTGTGATTGGTTCTATTGTTAATAATATTAATACATTTTGTCTTGTGCCATGCAATAATATCATTGACTTTTAAGGCCTTTAGTATTTAGCACAGTGCCACATTAACTAATAACCTCTAAGTATATTTTGTAAGTACTAGGTAGGCTGTATATAATATCCCAAATATCAATTCAAAATTCTTTTAACACGTTTACTCGTAATGATATTCCATCAATCAACCATTTTCAACTATCAATGTACACATGTGACTTTACTGATAGTGATAGTTACATTTAACTTCTGAAGGTCATAAACTCACCACCATAGAGTATAGTTAGAAGATTATTTTATGAAACATCAAACCATATAAGTTGAATATCGATATCCTTTAAATAGTTCTATATCTCAAATCAATAATTCCACTCTTACTGTCTCGTGTGAAAGCTTCAATTGTTGAAATGATAGATCTTGCAGTTTAGCTGGCCAACGAATTAATATTGAGATAAAGATATACGTCTCCCAAACGTTTAAGGTAAGTTCTACTCGATCACAACTTGTGCTCACAGATTAATACTTAATAATTCTCAGTCAAAATTGAAAATCAGGATGACCAATTTTCGACTAGTCTTTTCAATGAAATCAATCGACTTAACTCAGCCAACAACCTGAATTGAACCTTATCCACTGATTAATTATGATTTTTCTTCGGATCATGAACAATAAATTTTAGTACTAGTTCTATAATTGAGAACATCTAGATTCTTTAAAATATCATGAAAAATACCCATGATTTCCCTGGTTTTAAAAGTAGTTGTTTGAGGTACGATGTCGGAGTTAATACGGCTTTAGGAAGTTGTATGGACGATAATCCCGAATCGCACATCAATGAACCTTTCAGGATAGGATTTACTGGTTATGAGAATAACATT
>JAKUBK010000331.1:0-11260 GCA_030566875.1 Waltiozyma chaumierensis | reverse complement strand
GGTGGCGGATCACCAGGTTTTGGCCTTTCTGGTGAAAAGGCGGCCATTGATGGATGAAAGCAGTAAAAAAGAGGTTGATAGATTAAGATTTGTTGGTATTGGTGCTTATATACTTGGTAAATTAGTTATTACTATTCATCTAGTTACAGTCCGTCTCTCCTTCCTATAACATATATTTTTATACATCAACAACCTTTGGTTTCGTGGTCTAGTTGGTCATGGCATCTGCTTAACACGCAGAACGTCCCCAGTTCGATCCTGGGCGAAATCATTAGTTTTGCTTTTTGCCCTCATGGTTGTCCTTATCCTATGTTTAACTAAGGTACTTTACTCCAAAATAGAATATATATACTATACATGCTGTAATTGTTATATACTATATTTATTGTTATATTTCAGAAATTTAGAAATAATATATATAATTTAATATTTTAATATTTTCAATTATATAATATATATATATTATTATTTCAATTAAAATATTAATTGTATTAATTCTGACGTCTAGGCCTTTAAAATTTTTTAATTTTAATATTATAATATTAATTTACAATAATATATATACAATATAGATCGGAATATTGCTACCAAACTGATCGGAATATTGTATTGGAATTGTTGTCTATATAAATATAAGCTGTGCAGTTCCCGTTCTCAGTAACTATTGAGTTTAAATAATAGTCTTATAGTACGTTTAAATAGGCTAGTCAAATTAGAGTATAATCATTGAACACTTTAACATATATTATGTTATAATATATATATAATATAATTTTTTATATTCCTTTCATCCTTGACACCATTTAATATAAGAGCAATACAAATTAATATCCCAAATTCTTTGCTGTTTCATCAAAACTATATTAGGATTACTCTTGGATCGCAGAACCACAGATAGAAGATCAGTTAGCCTAACCTGAGCCACAAAAGAGTCAAGTTCTACTTATTCCTTGATATTTCAATTTGGTAATAGTTGACTTTGATAGTTTCAGGATAAGAACCAGCTCAAAGCATGCCAAACAGCAGAAACAAAAATCTTGACAGTCTTAAAACACCAGAACACAAACCAAATGATCCACAAGACCACAACCACCAGCTTTTCCAAAAGCCAATAAACAGTATCCAACTCCAGAGGGCCTTCAGACAACTTAGAAGCCAACGAACCAAGCAAAGTTGAGCCTGATTTACCGACAGTGCCTAGATCAGAGTCAGTATTGTTGCCATGGTCTTGTTCAGTAGCAACAGAATTGCCAGAAAAGCGGCTTATCAACTTCTGTCTCTCTCTTCTAACAATCTCACCTTGAATCTTGAAATTGTAGCTCTTGAAAAGATAGCTGATTTTCTCGAACTTTTCATTCAACTTCCGTAGCTCCAAGCCTAGCGTGGTGGTGATCTCACCAATATTACGATCGGAGTTGGACAAGAATTTGTCCAAGTCTGTGGATATGGAGAGAACCGAGTTGGATTTGTACTCCTCCAAGTTGTCATTCATCTGATTGAGAAGTGTTTCGTACTGGGAGAGAGTCTGCAAAGATAAGGAGCCCTGTCCATACTGCTGCTGCAGCTGCTGCTGTTGTTGTTGTTTTTGTTTCTGCAGCAACTGGGCAGTAGGGGAAGTTGCAGAAACAATTGAGGGACGTCTTGATCTTGCATGATGCTGTTCGTCAGTAGAGAGGTCATGATCTTTGTTCATCCGGTTCTCCATCAATTCCAGTTGGGCCACCTTTGTTTGATATTGAATTGTTTTTATCTGAAAGAAATTGTCACTCACGTCCAATAAGTCTCCCAAGTTCATTAGCTTCTTGTAATATTTGGCCATGCGTAGTTCATAGGCTGCATTTTCCACTGGGTCAAATGGCAACCTCGAGT
Organism: Waltiozyma chaumierensis; assembly: GCA_030566875.1. Lineage (NCBI taxonomy): Eukaryota > Fungi > Ascomycota > Saccharomycetes > Phaffomycetales > Wickerhamomycetaceae > Waltiozyma > Waltiozyma chaumierensis. The sequence continues at coordinate 9,391 of JAKUBK010000331.1, read as the reverse complement.
TGTTGCCATTGACAGTAGTCTTGAGCGGTTCGGTTATTGTCCCGCTATTGGTAGACGTGTCGGGATCTGTGACTTCCCCGTCTACAACAGTAGCTTTCTCTGGCTGCTGTTGCTTGATAGGTTCAATGGTAATACCTTCAAAGAAATTTTTATGCACGTGACCACCCTCACCCTCTGTATTGCTCTCCTCCTTCTTGTTGTTGTTGATTGGCTGTTCATAACTGCCACTGCCACCGCTATCATCGTCTTCTTGCGCGTTGTCAAAGTGGTGATACTCCAAAGATGAAAAACTCCTATCTCTGGAGTGGAAGCTCAGCGAGTTGTTCAAAGGTGTTATCAGCCCAGGCGCGCCGGATGACACATCACTGGGATCACCACTACTGGAGCTGCTGGACTGAAGAAGCTTCTTGAACGGTGACTTTGACCTCGGACAGCTATTCTTGTCGTTGCTCCTGAACTTACCAATTGCGCTTCTGGACATTCTACCAATGCTCGAGATATCCTCGTTGGAATGAGACTTGCTTCTTGACCTGGCTATGATCTCTGGAAGATACACCTCGTTGTCATTGGAATTGGCATTGTCCTTGCTGGTCATTGAACTGATCTCTGAGCTGAAACGACGTCGTTCGTCGAGCTCTTGTTCTAGCTGCTCTTCGATTGTATCCACAGTGGCGTCTTCTGAGTAGTCTGGCTGGTCCTTAAAGCCTACTGATTCATCATCATCCGCGTACTCAGAGACTGCTACAGTGCTGTCATCTTCTTTGACGTCATCGTCAACCAACTGGAACAGCCTATCATGAATGTTATGCACATCTTCTTGGCTATGGTGGCCTCTTAGAATACCATGTCTATGGTGGTGGCCGTTGGAATGGGCCAACGTACGATTCGAAGCAGGAGGATACCACAGTTTGCCGTTAGGGTCTCTCAACTGGTCCATGTTTTGAGCTCTCCAGATGAACTCCCTGGACAATTCCGGCAATTCCACTTCCCATTTGAAATGGCCCTCTTTGCCCTTACCTTTCCTATTTATACGTGAGAACGCCGTAGAAGCATACGGTATCACTCGGATGTTTAATGTCGTGGGCACCTTGGTATTGTGTTTCATCGTCTTCTTCACTTCACGATTCCGTATGATCTGCAGCGGGTTGTAAACACCGTCCACCAATGAATGGCTAGGGTCTGTGGACTTCTGGCACTGGAACAAGGAGAAGTAGTAGAGATTCATCATGGCTTTGATCCTCTCGGCCCTTTGCACTGTGGCATGAGAAGATCTAAACGACGAGTAGCGCGTCTCTCCGATTGGTCTCTGGAAAGTCAAGTCGGTCTCTGGAATTCCACTAGTATCAAAGCCTGTTCTACTGTTTTGGTTGGGGTCAATGTTATGGTTGGTTAGAATGGAATTCCGTATTTCTAAGAAAACCGATGCTAGTTGTGAAGCTTCTCTGATCTTGTCCTCTTCTCCATTTATCGATGGCTCCTTTCCTTGTTTCTGTTCACATCCTTGTCCTTGCTCAGAATCCACGTGTCTCTGATCATCACTCAGACCAGAATTGTTGCCACCTTGCACTGCAATATTAGCGTCTGTCACCTTTCTAACTTCCGAAGGCGGCGGTAATTTTAGGAAAGAAGAGGACGATGACTCGATTGAAGACACCTGTGAGAGATTGTTGTTTGACAAGCGTGGCGAACTCAAAGGATCAAAGTCAAATCCATCGCTAACTAATTGCCTTCTTTTGATTCCCTTGACTGTATTTGATGGTGAAGGCGTGAGATTATTGGTGTTATAACTGGGCCGACTCACTGAAGATGAACTGGCGTGTCTTCTTGAAAGTCTCTTGGGTGTTGCAGATGTGCTCATTGGATGTTTGCTTACATATGTACTTGATGAGAGATGTCAGGTAGTTGTGTGTAGTTACAGTGGGAAGTTGAATGGAGAAGGAGTTGTAAATTAATATGAGATTTGTACCAGAATGTTATTAATATTGGTTATAATAAGAACCCATCACACACGTGATCCATCTACTTCAATATTTTACATGGGCCGGAAGTCTGAAAAAAGCATATGGGAGGTGTGATCACGTGCAAAAATCACTCTAATTTCAGAGAGAGAGAGAGAGAGAGAGAGCCATAAATGAAGGAAGGAAGAGATCTTCTACCAATTAAACAAAACAATCTTCTTTGATGAGAGTTCAATAACAGAGAACACATTCACACATCTCCACCCCATAGCCAGACCAACTCTAAACACACAATGTCATACTACCTTTCAATAATAGGAACTACAGACACACCAATCTACGAATGTGAATTCGGAACGAATAAACAAGGAGGCGACGGCACAAGTAAATTCTCACCAGAGATGAAAGAGTTGAACCCATTCATAATACATTCATCATTAGATCTCGTAGAAGACATCCAGTGGCATACAAACTCCATGTTCCTTAAATCCTTTGATGAGTTCCATGGCTCTTCTTCAGGGAACAACACCAGCTATTACATCTCCGGCTATCTAACAAGTGGGAATGTCAAGTTTTTGATCGTTCATGATAGCTCTATTTATAAAAACGAGGACTCCATCAAACAGTTCTTTATGGACTTGAACGACTTGTATGTCAAGACTCTGTTGAATCCGTTTTATAAAGTGAATGATGTCATTAGTTCCAACTTGTTCGACTTGAAAGTTAAGGGATTTGCTAAGAAGTACTTATAGAGAATTTACATAAGAACGATTAATTAAAAGACATCTACTGTTCATCCAGTGCTCTATCCAACTGTAACTATACCACTCTATCCCTTCTCAATTCTACTGATAGCACGCAATATCAACATACTATCAATGTTCTTTCCATTGCTTGAGCTCTTGACACCATCAAATGTAATGACACCATTTCCAGAAGTTGTTCTGTTGACAGCATTGATAGCGTTTGTCAGCTTCTGAGACTGTAACTTTATAAACCTTTCTCTCAAATCGTGTGCTGACTTCAACTTGAACACCATATCGTTAAAATCATCCACCGTCCCATGCAATTGCCCCAAGATCTTTCTATTGGTAGCAGTCTCCAACGACATAGCCTCTTTAAGAATGCTTTGATCCAAGACAGGCTTGAAGACGTCCTCCTTAATTCCACGAGACGCTTTGGCAAGTGTCTCCATCGCCTGAACAGAGGATTCATCCAATTGGAAGTGGAAAGATGACTTGAGGTTTTCATTATGTTCAGCCTCAAGAGCCTCCCATTCAGAGACATCCTTCTTCAATTCTTGTAGCTTGGTTCTCAAATTCTCTAACAAGGCTGTATTAAGAATATTTCTTTGGTTTGGTTTCTTCGGTAGCACCAAATCCTCCACTTCTTCCCTCGCTTCGTTGGCTTCTGTTTCATTGTTCTCAGGACTCCACCAACTGGTATTAATCTTGCCGTCCTTCAAGTCCTTGACGATTTCCTCTTTGATCATCTTAGCTATATTCAAAGTGGTGATGTCGCTTTGCGGTAGTAAATTCTTCTGCTTGATGTGTCTCTTTCCGTCTGCATCCAACACTCTACTGGAACACCATGTCAACAATTGTCTCATCTTCTGGGGCTCTGGTAAGTCCTGGTCAATGTGCTTGTACAATTCCTGTGTAGGTATCGTGTCATGTGGCGTTGCTGAGAATCCGTTTCCCACAGAAGATGCTCTTTTGCCACGTTTTCCTATCGAGGAGCGTCTGTTGCCGCCATTGTTTTTAGCTTCCCTCATCTCCTTGTTTCTTCTTATTATAGGCGAGTCGTCTGCTGCCAATGCAATCTGCTGCGACGTGGAGTGCTCCTCGTATTCTTCCTCGTTGTGATGGTCATAGTAGTATTTTCTTTTCTTTGTCGTCTTCTTTTCTGGAGACTCCTTGATAGGCGTCACAAAGTTGGTCTTATAGACGGGCTGCAAGGATTGGTTGTGTGGTACCCTCAAAGGCCGTGTCTCTGAAGGATGCTGAGGCCTATAGTTGTGAGCATGGGATCTTGTTGGAGAAATGCCTCCCCTTTGTTGAGTTGGCTGAGAGAAGGAATGGTAAACATCCATGGAGGGTCTTTGACTGTGTCCTTCAATATGAGAATGATTCGGCCCTACTGCCACAGGTTGAGACAGAGATATACTTTGATGGTGGTGATATGTCAGTTCTTCTCTATTCCCCCTGGAACCACTTGCACTGGCACTGCGATTTCTATTTGGGCTTGAGGAAGCTGTGGCAGATGCTGATCGTCTGAAGATGTTCGTAATCTTTGTTAACCTCTTGAGCTGCCTTGAATCAGGATCGACAGATAAGTTGGAGTGCGTTCTTAGCCTTGGAGGGGGCGAGCTTTGCTGAGAGTTTCTAACGTTGTTACTGTAACGACCATCACGTTGACTCATGGTTGTCTTGTGGGGTCTTTTTAGGATTAGGTGAGATGTGTTGATATCTGGTTAGATTTGACGCGTGATTTCAGTGTTAGAGGATCAGGGGATTCAAACTATGAGGGGATGGAATTAGAAGGCTGATGATATGTGATTGGTTTTGGAATCTTTAAAATATATGTAATCTGTGTTTATATGACGCGTACGATATCAAACACACCAAAGTATATATGTTTATGTCAATTGCGTCAGTCTTTTATTGTTTTGTTTACATTTTTACCTTTGGAATTAATAATTATTGCGTAAATTGTAAAACAATCTGACGACAAAGCGCGCTTATTTCCGCTTTTGGCCACCGCATTTTTGTTTTGGCACTGGTCAAATATCTATAGACTTAATTAAAATTAACTTCTCTAATTTAATCATCCTCATTAACCATAGTATACAATTCTCAACTCTATAAAGAAACAGACTCTAATCCTTCTTCAATTCAAAGTATTCAGTTCTGACACCTTCCTTAGTAACAATCAAGATCTCTAAACCATCACCAACATGGATATGTCTTTCTGTAGCAGAACTGAAAGCATCTCTAACCAATTGAATAACTTCTTCCAATTTCAAATACTTCAATTCTTTCTTAACAGTACCGTTGGAATCAGGTTCGTATTGGTTCTTGAAGTTGACCTGGTTATCCAAGAAAGGCATGATCAAACTAGCAGCGGCACCACCAGCTCTACATTGTTCTCTTTCATAAGAACCAACTGGATCAAATGAATACACGGCCCCCTTACCTTCTTCATCTAAACCAGCAATGATAGTATGGACATAGTAAGGGAAGAATCTCTTACCATAAAGCATATGTTGGATGAATCTAGCGGCGGATTTCAAAGTTAAGTTCTTGTTATGGTTAAAATGGTACCATTTCAATTGGTTCTTGAATCTAGAGATTAAAGATTCACCATCTGCAGAGAACCCATTGGCACTGATCAAGATGTTATCACCAGCAGAGAAAACCTTTGGTTCGTATCTGGAATTGATGGAATAACCAACGGTATGTCTAGTATCACCTGCTAAGACAGCAAAATCTTCACCTGCAATACCTAAGATAGTACCACCACTGTCAGAGTATGGGTTGAATCTATGTTCAATTGGCGTACTTGTGGTCTCTGATTGATAACCCGTGCTAACTGTTGTCATTTTTGTAAAAAGTCAATTGTGAAGTATCGGGTTGATATACCTTGAATTAAGGAATGATCTTTAGATTTTATTTGCCACTGGATTTTTGGATTTTGAATATATAACACACTCCCCCGTTCAACAATCCCGCCCAGATCTTTAAATTCGCGGACGTACCCTAAGTAATAGTCACGTGAAAATGATCTAGTACTTGAGCAAATTGGTTTTAAGAACTAAATAAAAATAATATTAAATAGATATAGGCATGTAGATGTAGATTAGATAAAGAATAAACACTACAAGCGAGTAAATGCGGATTTAAAAGTTATCAATTTAGGACACTGCTTCTTCTTCCTTTTCTTCTTCTTGTTGAAAGTTTGGAGCTGAAGTAAGCTTACTAATACCTCCATTATTTATTCGAATCTTCTTCTCACAGTCTCCGTTTTTTGAACTGTGATTTGTGCTTGTGGTAATGTCGTCTTCGATGGATCTTTTCAAAGAAGTTTTAGTTGAAGTATTGTCAGTGCTGTTGATAATGCTTTTAATGTTTGGGTATTGTGTAGCAGCAGCAGCAGCAGCACGTGGTGTTGTTAGAGGATCTACTACTGGTGTCCCATTGATTTCACCGGAGCAACTTGAGTCTGCATCATGGACATCCGGAACATCAGTGGATTCAGTAGAGGTGTCCTCTTCTTGATTGCCAGCTAAAGAGTCTTGATTAACGCTCGGCTCCAGGTCTGAATTACTCAGCACAAGACGAATGTTTTCAATGTATTGAGCAAAATTCCGATCAGACATGGTGTCTGGTTGTGTGTTTGTATGTATGAATTGACGAGTTTCTTCATTCGGATCCAGGAGGTAATACACACGCCCTGGAACATCAGGGGAGTCAATTGAGAGATTGGTGCCCACAAAATCGATCATCTTGCGATAATAAATATCCAGCACAGCGAAGCCATCGAATTGGTTCACACTCGAAGAGGTGGGTATGTTTGTAATCGAGCCGGATCTTCTAGGGATATGTTCATCACTGCAATTGTCTGAATCATTACAGACCTCTTCTGTGGCCATCGAATTCTTAGGAAGAATCAAGTACTTCATCCGTTTGAGAAACTCTTTCTCCAATATCTCCAACTCAGCGGCATTGATACCACCGACTCTAGCATAGTGGCTATTCGTGCAGAACGAGTCACAAAGACCCTTGCTTCCGACCGTTGTGGCAGTGAGAAGGTATCTGTGTACTGTCAACGAGTTCAAAGAAAAGTTGGCGTAGGCCTGGGAAATGGTGTCGATGTAGTACACAGTGGCCAACAAGACGGCGTTTTCCAAGGATGAGTAACGAGACAATCTCATCAGATAGCTGTACACACTGATTCCAGGCGGTGTTCTAGAGTGGAAACGTGTCAGATTGTCGTTGTCCAGCTCGTTACCGCCCTGTCTGTCGTTGAGATCTATTATGGAGTTCAGCATCCGTGATATCAGTGCCACAAGATCATCCCGTTCACAATTGATGTAATCTTTGGGAAGTAGTTTGGTCTGGGGTTGTTCCATGTTTGAAATACAGTGTAAATATTATGGCTCGATGTGTGAGTTTCTGGATCCTGGTTTATACAGGGATTTTTTTTGTTGAGGTGGGAGTAACTACTAACAGCTGTCGTTCAGGGATAGTTCAGCGGTTAAATGATTGACAAGGACGGGAGGGGGGAGTTTCCGAGTGTAAATGGGTCAAAAGTGTAGATATATTGTTATATTTGTGAGTGGGAGAAATGTCCCATCGTTTAAAGAGCCTTTTAGGTATGAAACAGTACTGCTGGACGTGCTTTATCAACTGAGTTGGCTGTTGGTCGAATGACTTCTTCTTTTTATTATTATTATTATTATTATTATTCTTCTTCTTCTTCTTTCCCTGTTTTCCAAATGTTATTAAAATATTGTGAAGAACTGGGCGGCAAGTTGATCCAACACAACAAAAACGAAAATGCGCTGGCGCACCTCAAGCCACAAGCCACAACGATCTGCACAAAATATAATTAATAATTCTTGGATCTGAAATATCCGCGCGATTCCTCAAACCCCAACGTGCTTTAAATTTAATTGACTCACAATAGTTTTTATTGTTAAAGATTTCAATGATTAAACGTTCAAGGATCAACAATTAATGTTTAATCTTCAATACCTGACAATAAACACCCAAACAGGCAGCTAATATTCACACTCTGAAATTCGTCAGCTACCCATATCATTTATGTATATATATATATATATATTATATACAAAAAACCTATTAAAACTGTACCAATTTACTATAGTAAATCATCCTGGGATACTCGAAAAAATAATAATAAAACATATCAAGAGTCATTAATCATTTTGAATTAAACTAATATTATCAAACCATAAACAAAACCAAATACAAAACAAACAGGGTTCGTGGAACTAAGATATGTCCATTAACAAGCAGAGCTAAAGCTGTAACTTATCAACACGCACAACCTTGGTTTTCACTTTCTAGGTTGATGTTGATGGCGTCATCAAAGTCACCATTGAACTCTTCATTCTCCTCTTGTTGTAGGGCATTTCTGGCGATAACATCAAAGGCCTGATCAATGTTGATGGCCTCCTTAGCAGATGTTTGGAAGATAGGAAGGTTACCCAAGTTAGCAGCATATTGTTGAGCCTTCTTCTGTGTGATGAGCTTCTTTGTTTCGTCAACATCAACCTTGTTACCGATGACGACAAATGGGAAGTTTTCTGGGTCTTTGACGTTGGCCTGGATTAAGAATTCGTCCTTCCAGGAGCTAATGTTATCAAAAGACTTTTGGTTGGTGACATCGTAGACCAAAACACAGCAATCGGCCCCTCTGTAGAAGGCAACACCTAGACTCTGGAATCTTTCTTGTCCAGCAGTATCCCATATTTGCATAGTGACGGTCTTGTCGTCAATTGTCAATTCCTTTGTTAAGAAGTCGGCACCGATGGTGGCTTTGTATTGGTGGGAGAATTTGCCATTGACAAACTGCTGCATTAACGAAGTCTTACCGACACCGGAGTCACCTAAGATGATGACTTTTAAAAGTGTTTTCTTCTTGATGGCCATTTATATATGTATGTGTGTATGTACTTATGTCTGTGTGTGTGTGGTATTTCACCTGGTCAGGAGGTTGTAGGGGTTTTTGTGTAAGTTGGAAGGGTACTTGCTGAATAGATTGAAGATCAAAATAACTAGCAAGATAAGCTGGATAGATCTTAATGATGATATGTTATTACGCAAGGAACTTGTTGAACTTGATTGAGTAATATCGAGCACAACTTGGCTCTTTGCCTATCAGTTGTGTTTTTGTATCCAAATTTTGTAGCAGCTGGCAGTGGTTGCGCGCTGTCAAAGAGCTTGTTGATATCAGCTAGTATGTATTACATAAGCTCCATATACGTAATTACCCGGCCTTTATAATGAAAATAAGATAATCTAAATATTCATTTCACTACATTAATTAATTTTCTCAGGAATAATAATTATCTAACTAAAAATCACCATAATTTTTTAAAAAGAATTCAATATTTCATAAGCTTATAAACAAATTAAACATTAAATCCAGGCTCTCGGAACCTGAAAAGCACATAACAAATAAACAATAAACAGAGTTAGGGAGTTTATTTCTTAGCAGCCTTTTGAGCAGCCTTGGTGACCTTACCAGCCTTGTCGGACTTTTCAACAGACTTGATGACACCGACAGCGACGGTTTGTCTCATGTCTCTGACAGCGAATCTACCTAATGGTGGGTATTCGGTGAAAGCTTCAACACATAATGGCTTGGTTGGGACTAACTTAACGATAGCGGCGTCACCAGACTTG
>JAKUBK010000330.1:0-11278 GCA_030566875.1 Waltiozyma chaumierensis | reverse complement strand
AGCAATGAATGGATCGTTGACAGCAACGACCTTGATGTCCTTTCTGGAAAGGGCAACTCTGAGGACTAAACGACCAATACGACCGAAACCGTTGATACCGACAGTGATAGACATTTTTTTGAAAGTGTGTGTGAGTGTTTTTTTTTTTGTGAAAGTTGTTACAAAGAAAGAAGAATCTTTACTTGATGATAAATTGAATTGAGTTGTTGTTCAGTATAGAGAGATCTGTGTTGATTCAGGGTGGCGATCCACCGCCTTATATACAAATAATTGCTAAAACAGAAGAAGCCAGGAGCATCACGTAGCGACACATCTTTGACAGCACGTTGCAAACAAAATACACGGCTAAACTGAATATCACCTTGGAGATTACTAGTACACTTGCTGGTATATCCCGCTTAACTCGGATATCTTCCAGCTCATGAGCTTCATAGTGCAGGTGGTGGAGTTGAAGTTGCTGCTTCCAATCTCACCACTATGCGGCCGGGTAACAGCACCTCCTATAAACAATTAATTGGAAACGATGCTCTCCAGCCACATTCGTTCCACTTCCATGCAGTGTGTTGCAAGTTATGGCACCTTTTGGTTGGGGCGTTAATTAATTAAAAACTTGTGATAATTTAGAATATTAAAATCGCGCTTCATCATCTAATTAAGTGGCGCACGCATGAGAGGGATATTGTCGAGGTTAAATAATTAATAGACTCTAGTTATATTATAAAAGCCCGCTTTTCACAGCACATGACGTTGTAGATGGATCTATACTAAATTATCAAATCAATTGAACAGGAACCTCGGAATCAAATATATCAAGACAGTAGAGATACCAGCTATCAATCCGGTGAGTTTCTCAGCAAAAGAATGGAAATGTATGCTTGTAATTAACAGCATCCACCACCATAAAGAGACCAAAGACAATGCAAGTATCAAAGAGTTCGAAAGGATCGTTCTGACTTTATTCCAGATGGTTTGTTGATGTTTAAGTTTCTCTTTAAATTGACTTAACTCTTTCACAATGTCCAACTCCAGTAATTCAAACCACAGTAAAAGAGAACTATGAACTAATAAGAACACATGACCACTTGGATCGTGTCCACCAATCCATTGACCTTTGGCCTTTCTGCATACATAGCTTCCTATCATGGTTAATACCACAGTTCCGTTGTCCTCCTCTTGTAGACAGGAACCACCAGTTAGTAAGAATACTCTGTCCATTAAAGGCAAGCCGAAGAATTTTTGTGTGAAGCAATACCACCAGAGAGTAGACGTTAATATCCTTAGTATACTCTGTTTCAGATCTTTTCTGGTGTGGTGATATTGGATGATAAAGTAGCTTAAGACAAGTAATGTCCAAAACCAACCATTCTTAACAAACACTTGATTGATGGCATTTCTCTTATTGGTGAAATAGTTCTCAATGGGTGCTTCTTCTTTTAAGGATGAGAATATTATCACTATTTGTCCTGTTAATATCGTGATTGGATATGTGAGAATTGCTAGAAACTCTGTGGTTTTCAGTCTTGTCTTATTGGTGATGTTTGATAGTTGGGTTGTAATGAAACTGTGGTGCTGTTTGTATGCTTGATGAGATGGCATCTTTTTTGATTGAAGGGTGTTTGATATTGGTGATCTTTGTTAGATTGTTGTTCCTGTTGATGTCTTGGATGAGTGTGTTTGTATTATGAGTTCCGACAAAATAAGATGAAGATGCTGTTCCCATAACGTAAAATCATTTAAAATCTCAGGGCCTGTTCGTTATTTGTTTGCACCTTTTGCCACCAAAATATTTCGGATTTCTGTTGGTATTTTGATGTGGACACGATCTAATCGGAGATAATCGGGTTAAAATTCAAACTATATACACTCTACAAAGCTGAGGTTTATATGAACGATCTGAATAATTAATCTTGAGATTTCCTGGTGTAAGAATCTATAACTTTATACTAAACATCTTGCTTCTTGACAGAATCGCCATCATCCTTAACCAACTCCTCTTCAGCAGGTCTTTTCTTCTCAACCTCCTTCTCCTTCAATGCATCAGTGAGTCTCTTATCTCCTGTGACACCATTAACTGGTCTAAAATATGGCTGACATCTCCAGTAAGGAACAGTACGGTATTCACCACCCCACAGTTCCTTCTCTCCGATGAAGATCTTGTCCAGTTGTTCGATATCTTCCTTTTCAAAGATCTTTCCCACGATCTCTTCCACTTCCTTGACAACCTCTTCAATGGCATCGAAATCCTGCATAGCACGGACTTGGGAAACCTTCTCTCTGATGTCCACGTGATTAGGTAAGAATGGTCTTAAGATCTTGAACATGTGTGACTTCATAGCAATTTTTGAGGCGTTCCCAGGACACGTTTTGACAATCTCATAGTAATCTCTAAGAACATGGTCGACTCTTGGAAACTGTTCCTTCAAGTCCTTAGATTCAGTGAAAACGGCTGGGTTGTATAGGTTTCCTTCAGCACTCATAACGGCATCACAACCAACTTCTGTCAAACAACGTGTGATATCTTCAGGGTATAAGATGTTACCGTTTGCGAAAAACACTGTGTCGCTTGGCAAGTTCTGTCTTAGATACTTCAAAACAGTCCAGTCTGCCAATCCTGTCTTTTGCCCCTTCATTTCTCTAGTACGGCCATGAACAGTCAAGAACTGGGCACCAGCATTAAGGACCATCTTGGCATATTCTAAGGACTTCTCCAAGTCATCATAAACTCTGATCTTGGCAGTCACAGGAATGTCCAGGTTAACACTTAGTTTGTTGATCAATTTATGAATCAACTCCCAATCATCCATTAAGAAAGCCCCATACTTCCCTCTTTTGGCAATCCCTTGAGGACATCCCAAATTTAAATCAACAGCATCACACTTCCCAACGAAATGTCTAGCTGCGTCCAATAAGATATCTGGATCATTGGCACAGAACTGAACAACTAAGGGACGATCCTGTTTCAAATCACCGTCTAATTCAGACCACATGTCCTTACGGTATTTCTCAGAGATGCTGAAATTCTTTGCATGGATCATTGGAGTGTAACATAGCGTGGCTCCGTATTTACGTGAGAGTAAACGCCAGGCTAGTTCTGATTGGTCAACCATTGGAGCAACGATCTTGGTTGGCTTGTTGATGGAGTTGAAAAGTTCACGGCCTTGAAGTTTAGTCATCTTGTTGTTGTGTGATAATATGCTGGATTTCGTGTGGAGTAGTAGTATTATTTGTTGTTTGATCTGTTGGAAGGCAGGTCTTGTTATGCCTTTCAAAGGTAGAAAAGATGAATGAATAATGTTGAATGAGAGTTGAGACTGACAGATCCGAACAAAGAAAAATTAGAGATCTTGGTTCAAACTGATATACCCTTGGGAAAATAAAACATACAAATTAGGTTTCTGAATCTTTGATTTAGGCCATTATCTCTAGCTGATATTTTCTTTTTTTTTTCTGTAGAGAGATGGACTCCTCGAATATTTCCTTATCGGGGCACAGATGTCTTGATGTGCAGCACAGTAATGAATATTAGGCTCTCTGACTATAAAAGACGTAGAGTCTACATCAAAGATAATAAAGCAAATTATTAATAAAAAAACACACACAAACATCTTCACAGATATGAACAAACGGCATGCACATCAGCCCTGTCATATTCTCCTTTTTTCTTTTTTTTTTTTTTCAATTAAAACTCATTTATACACCTAAATCAGATCAAAGGTTCCTGTTTAATGCCACCATCTTCTTGCTTGACGATTCTTTCCAAGACTTGTTCTTCAGGAACAGCGAACTGTCTAGCATCAGTATTAGCATTGGCGGCGGCAGCAGCAGTAGCAGGAGTCCAAGTCAAGTTCTGAACACCAGTCTCACTGATATCCAACTTCCCGTTTGGGTGTCTGAAGGCACACTTTGGATTCTTACAACCTTCGCCGAATCGACAATCTTCAGCAATTGGATGGGAGAAGAAACAATCAATACGTTGACAATTCTCGCCCTCACGACACATCACAGTGGACTTGGCATGACGGTATTTACAATGTCTGTTTGTACAGAACTTCCCGAACTTACACTGTTCCAAAGTCTTCTCGGCTGGGGGTTGGTTAGAGCTTGTGTTGATGAATGGTTGAGATGGGGCAGCGACGGCTGGTTTGACAACTTCTCTGATCTTAGAGCCTGAAGAATGAGCCTTCGGACATTCGGAATCTTCACATTTCAAATTCAATGCACACCATTCTAATCTTGTAACTTTCATATCTTCGTTGGCAACGGTAGGATGGCCGAAAGGACATTGGGGATTCGTGCAAACAGCACCGAATTTACAAAGGGTGATACCAGAGGCAGCTTGGCTTTGTTTCAATTGGATCTGTGCCTTCTTCTCTCTGTATTCTTGCTTTGACTTGGCTAATTCCGCCATCAATTCATCGTCTTCACCAGGATGTAAATAGTTACATGTCCCTGGGGCATTAGGACAGTTAGGGAAATTGAAGCATGGTCTTGTTGGGTGGGCAAACATACAATCCTTGTTGTTTGGGCAGTTTGGAAACTTATGACAACGGGACTTCTTTCTACCCATACCGTTCCCACCATTGGAGAGATCCATGGCGCGTTGGAACGCACCTGCATTCTTAAGAGCTGAGTTTCTTGGGCCTGTTGGTAAGTTCTTGGAGATACCACGGCCAATGCCGTTACCGCCACGGGAATTTAATGGCTTTTGTTGAAATTTGTTGAATGAACCGGCATCCATGTCCACTTCTTGGGATTGCTCTGAGGATAAAGGAAGTTCAGATGGTTGAGATGATGAGGATTCTGATTGAGAGGAAGAAATTGGAACATTGTTGCCAGTAACAGTGGAGGCGCTTCCACTGGCTTCAGCGGCAGTGGCTTGGGTACGGTAATCTTCTAGGGCTTGGTAAGTCTTGTTGATGACTTCCTTCAATGATTCGTTGGCAAACAACTCATCGACTTCCTTCCATGTTTCTTCAGCAGATCTACCATTGGCTATCAATAATACAATATAATCTGTTGCTGATTCTAGTTCATCACTAAAATTTGGAACCAGTTGTAACTGTTGGGCGACAAATTTCTTCAATTCATCTTGCAATTGTTGGGTGAATTCAAACATGATAGGATGTGTGTGTGTGTGAATGGATATATATTAACGAGGGAATTGGGATGTTAACTGTTAAATTTGTTGGTGCTATGTTATCAACTGGGTTTTATCTTATTGTTATTTCTGATTTCAAATCTTCCCAATTGCAGGAATTTTTTTTTTTTCGCCTTCCAAAAATTTTCGCGGTCATTACCTAAGTTCTTACCGTCTTAGGAAAGCTAGCCTGAAAAAGGCTTAATGAGGAAATAATGGCCTCTATCACGTGATGTCACTACTTATAATGAATCTGACTAGATTGATTAAAAGAATATTAACACACTAGTCTTGGCTCTAGTCTAATAGTCTCTTAAACCCATCTACAGCTAGAAAATTTTCCTTCCGAAAAAAAAGGCTATAACGAAGACAATTTATTCACATATACAATAAAATTAAACCTCAAAACTATCCTTCCCACTACCATTCTGACCATCCAATTCTTCTCCATCTTGTTGTTGTAGCTGTTCTTCCAATGATGATTCAAACTGGCCCAATTCTACATCATCGCCTCTTTCCAAATCCTCATCAAACTCAGTCAATTTTGTAAATCTAACAGAGTTCTTCGAAATCTTTCCCATAATCCACCCCTTAACGCCGTTAAACTTCTGTTTAATACCAATACTTCTGCCAAACAACAACCCAAGCACAGTAAGAAGCATCGCTAAGATGATGATACCGCCATATAGTCTGTGATTCTCTTGGACGTGGTCCCAAACGCCATCGTCATCGTCATCGTTGTCCTTATCTTGGGGGATTACTTCTTCAAATGGGGTTTTGGCAGCTGGTCGAACCTTGATGCCTTCTTGTTCACCACCATACGTGAAGACATTGGATCTTGGAGAAAAGTACCCGACTCTGATTGGATCCTGATGTGGCTTCAAAGATTGTTTCTGGGCAATCGAATCGTATTGATATAAGACGGCATGACCTAATGTCCAGGAGGACTTCTTGAGAACTTGTAGTTGGGAGTCTAGTTCGGATATGGACTCTTCAGAGATCGAGGTGTTATCCTCGTTGTCATACAATGGGAACCCAAGGGACTCGTGGAGGATGTTAATTATCCACGTTGATCTGAAACATTCGTCTGAGTCTTTACCCTTGTTCTTCCCGCCCTTTTCCGGTTTATCGGAATTACATAACTCAACAGTCTTCTGGTAGAAGTCCTTGTATCCCTCAAAGTCATCCAATGAGTCGTGGAACTCATTGATACCGATGAAATTCTTCACGTTGGAGAACTTGTAGTCCTTGGATGGAAGATAAGTCTCTAGTGAGCACTTGGACTTGTCCTCTTGCTCACAGAATCTTTCTTGGGAAACCTCCTTCAATAGGGCATTCAGGTTCTTGAAGCATTGGTTGAAATCAGAAGATCCCTGAATATGGCCATCGGTTCTTAGAATGTCCTTACTCAAACAAGGATCAATCTTCTCCTCGCTGTCTTTGATCTTGTTCTCATACTTGGTCTTAATCTGATCAATACCGCCTAGATAACTCTGAGAAAAGACATCATAGGACAACGCAGCTCTGTCCTTGTTTGGATTATAATGGAGCTCTACATGGTAAAGATTCTCCTTCTGGGCTTCGCTCAAAGCTCCCGATTCTTTGTCGGAATCTGGAGCAAACGCCAACTGTGTGGATGCCCCACCAAGATCAAAGACACCATAGTTGGCGCCAGTTTCAGTGTTGTAGTCATAGTTGAAAACACCTTCTTTGTAATTGATACCGATCCAGGAATACAGCCCTTCTAGTTCCCCATCGATGACGTTGACATGGGTGGCACAGTCAGGAAGATAGAAATCGTGCTTAGTTTGCAAGTATTCGCAGATGGAAGCCATCATTTGATCTTGCGTCTCCAAAGGCAATAATCTCATGCCACCAGTGGCATGGAGAAAGATTGGGGTTCTTGATATTTGTGACTTTGGAATATGAGACTCGATCTTCTTCAGCAATTTTCCCAGATATTTACCATTAAGTTCACCAGGGGAGTCATGGTATTGTGCAATTCCAGGCTTGATCTTGGTTTGTTTCATCGACTCAATTTCAATGTAGTTTTTAGGAGTTTCATCTTCATGGTCTCTTTTCTCTGGTTTGGCACTTGGAGAGTTTAGTAACTGATATGGTGACTTTGTACGGTATAGGTGTGCACGTGAGCCCTTCGAGCCTGCGTCGATAATAACGATGTAGTCATGTAGGTATTCCTTGTCATGCGACTTGTAACGGTCAAAGTGTGGGTCAGATTCGTCTATGAATTGGTCTGCTGTGCCCTTTAATGAGGCGCCTTCTTTTTTCATCTTGAGCTGTTGAAAGTGGTGCGAGTTGAGATATTAAATGTGTCAACTTGGTTGAACTTTGGTTTGTTTGGAGAAGGTGACTGTTAAAAAATTTTGAAAGATATATCTGAACAAACAGGAAGTACACCCTGCTTTTAATTGGTATGTTCGATAATTTAATAATATTCGCGCGCAGCCTCGGGCTCCTCTTGCTGATTTCCCGGACTTTCCGGGCTTCTCGGACTCGGAGATAATTGTTGACAATTTTATGATACTCAATTCTTCCTGGTTTGTAAATTGGTGTCATTCTTTCATTCCCTATGTTGATGATTGGATGCCATGTTTTAGAGGAGTAAAATACGCAAACCCCTGTCTTATCTGAGTTCGGACACCTTAATTGGAATTTGGGATGGGAAGTTCGAACTTTTGACCCTACACAGGAACTCATGCATACTTCAATAGTAAAAAACTCTTTTTGTAGCTAGTTTAGCCCCATATTCAGGTATCATTCAATATTTTTTCAGATGTAATATTCACTGTTGTATCTATACACGCTTGGAATTTTGGATCTATATTCCAAGATCAAAGTCAGTTGGGCGGTAGTTTGATTCTATGTACGCCTTTCTTTACAAATATTAGTCTTGAATTTATTCGAATTATTTGCTGTATTATCTTCAGTATAATTAATTGATTTGTTTGTCTATCTATTATCTCGGCATCAAGATGGCTTGTTATCTGGAAAAGTCTTAAAGATGTTTGTATGGATTAACTTAGCCGTCCGGGTAATACTGTCTTCCGACATCTCCACACTTATAACATTCCGCAAACTCACGTGACTGAAGTGACTCTGACATATGTCTGTCGAAATCAAAACTGATGATGGAAAACACTGATCTTGCCTCTGTACTTCTTATCCACACCTATCTGGGTTAAATTATATTGCCCTACCACCCTAATTCAACTCTATCCCATTCCTATCAATCACCAGAAACATCACTTTCCAGAAGTAAAGAAAGAAAATGACCACATCAACAGAAATCGAATCGTTAAAAGCGCAAATCACAGCACTTGAAAAGGAAGTTCATTCTCTCAAACAAACCTCAATATTCAGTGATATCCAACCGTATATTCCTGAGCATTCCACTAAGTACAAACATATCAAGGTGAATCCAATTGGCCTAACATATCTAGTGAATTTCAAAAAGGCCAAGATCTTAAAATCTTTAAGAGATCGTATCGCTGAAGATTTACATCAGGATGATTCCGAAAACATCCAATTATTAAACCCAAACACTGGAAATTTACTGAACTTGGATGATGAGAAGGAGATTAAGTTGGAAGAGTTTGAAGATGAGAATCAGGTCGTGGTTTTGGGGTTCCAGTATAAACAAGCCTTATGTGGTCATGATCATTCACACGATGATGACGATTCAGAGGATGACTTTACAGATGATGAAAACTTCTATAGTCAGTGTAGTTGTTCTCATCCACATTGATGTGTTCTCAAATGATACATACTGTGTTTAAATTGATTTTTAGCTTGGTCTCAGACCTATAGCTATCTCACGTGATTTGGATGTGTGGATGATAAATCTTAATATTTACATATTCAACCATAGCTGCAGGGCCATCGGCCAGCAGGCGCACCCGAAAGGGGTGACAGTTTCCTAATTAGGAAGTTTAATTAAGACGTAATTACAAATTTCCGTAAACACTGGCTACAGAGTGCTAATCCTTAGCAACTGCAGATGTACAGTTGTGACGATCGATTGTTACTATTCTAATTGAGTACCGTTAACATATTATAGGGGGTCACTGAGAGTCTTGTACGAGATAAATGTAATTATAGTATAAAGCTGTCTATATTGTCGGTTGAACATTCCGCTCGCGCGTCATTAAAGCTGATCTCAGGATAAATAGGGAAGTTCAACTGGATGCCCCAGGTTCCAACAGTCCAGCCCTAGTTTAATTAGTTGCTTTAGTCAAACGGCGTTACGAAAAAGTCGTACAAGTTCAGTCAAGTCCAATCCGGTTTTCGACTCTGTTGATCTTCGAGAATCTCAGATACAAATACCTAGCCATATTCCCATTTTGGTTGTGAAAGTTGTTAATTCGTTCTACTAGTTCATCTGAAATCTGAATTTTAAGGCGCGCGTACACACTGCACAGTAATTTTGCCCGAAACGCGTACGTACTGTCGAAAAGGTCCTTTGAAAGTTGCGAGTATTTCATTAACCAACCTCTTTTCTTTCCACCTCTACAACAACAAAGAACTTTTCAAATACAACAAAACTACTAATCCAGAGGCCATGTTCAACAAAAGACTTCTTAAGATTAATACCGGTGCTGGCGGTACACCACTCCAACAAGCCATTCCAGTTCCAGCACTACCAGTTACTGGCCAACTGTATTTAGAAGAAGATGTGGATATGTTAATGGAACAGACACCAATACACACGCCAACAGACCAGTCGACATATTTCGGCCAATCGGATTACTTCAAACCACCCTACGCTCGTACTGAATCTGTCAGCTCGATAGCTTCCTCAGTCTCCAACTTCCCAATGTCCGGTGGCGCAAACAATGAGTTCAACCTTTCTTCATTTGCCTCCAATTATAAACTCTCTTCTGAATTCGAAAAACTACTAATGGAAACATACACTAACTATCAAACAAACCCTGAGATCACCCCCTTCAATGAATCCTCGCCCCCTTCGGGTCTAGTCACCCTTGTCACCAAGGATACTCTACAACAGGCTCTCGAGAAAAACATGGATATTGGAATCGACGTGAATAATTATACGCTTACGATAATAAGACAGAAGTTCATCCAACTGTGTCATAAGACTTACGGGTTTGATACCAGAAGTCGGAATAATTCCTTTGGGTCTATGTTTGCCATTCCAAACGTTAATCTTCTTTCGAAATTCACAAACACGCCACCTTCTTCTCAGCTGTCCCAAAATGAACCTATTCAAGCTTCTTCTTCTGCTGATTCTACTTTATTCTCCTTCGAATTACCTGCCACACCGCCCCTTACAGCTAATCCGTCTCTTAACTATGCTAATAATACCACCGCTCAGATTTCAGGGCTACAGCCATCGGTACAAATTCATGACATAAATGAGAGTAATTCGTTGGCATCGCCAGTTCCTCCTATTGGGGACATTCCAGAAGGACTGTTCAATGCGACGAGTCAGAGGAAGAGAGAGAGTTTAAGATTGAAGAGAAGTGGGAATAGCTCTATGAATCTATTTCGTTAGGAAAATTGATTCTGTTGAAAGGGTATCCTGGTCTGTATTTCCTCTGGATATTTCTATGTAATTCGTTTAAATTCTGTACTAAGGCATGAACTTGTAATGATTTAAAACTTCAAATAGATTTTTAAAAACACCATGGGCCGTTGACGTGAAGACCTTTATATAGTTAAGGCTATATTTATAGCCTCGTACCAGCTACCAGCTTATATGCACAAATATGTATGTATAACATTTATATATATTTATTATATATATAAATTAATTAGCTGCAAATCTATATTATTTTTTAAATAATATTTTTATAATATTTTATAGCTGTGTATGTACTTTAAAAATATATTAAATAAAATATATATACATGTTATGATATCTAGCTGTACATGATATATATATATATATATAGCTGCTGATCGCGCATATGATAAATTTATTTTTGAAAATGATTTTTTGAAATATTAAAAATTTCTAGCTGGAAATTATTAATTAAAATTTATAATTGAACTCATTGTTTATTCGATTTGATCATGTGAAGAATGACCAGAACCAATGGGAATTATACCGTACCTATGTGGATAGGGGTTTTATGGAGAAAGTTAGGCCATATTTCAAGA
>JAKUBK010000329.1:0-11293 GCA_030566875.1 Waltiozyma chaumierensis | reverse complement strand
ATAGAAAATTTTCAAATATGACTGCTACAACTCAAAATTCTACCCAGGAATCAGCTCCAAAGCAAGTATCAGCTTTCGATTGTGACATGTCTGGTTGTTTAGGTAATATGACCAGGGCTGATAAAGTTGATCCTGGAAACTATAATATCAAGAAGGATCCAGGAGAAGAAAATGATGTCGAAGACAAAACAGTTCCGGGGTTGTCAATGTTTTAGTCTTGAAGTTTAAGAACACTTCGCTAATCAATCTTACGAGTCAGAGGCCAAAAAGCGCTCCAACTACAGTGGTTATCCAAACAAGTATCAGCTACTTGAAACATTCAGCCTAGTAAAGCCTCTAGGAAGGGCGGTCCCCTAATTGACGTCTAAGATGGTTTTTATAACAAGAGAAACAAGAAGATCCAGATTGATCGAGGCTCACTATGGGCAGAGTTTGACTCTTAAATATCAGATGCTTACCGAAAATATTGTGTTAAAGGTTTTCTAATAGAACGATTGTAAACTATTCAACCCGATTATATGTCCTTAAACAGTCCAGGCAGGTCAATTCTTTGTAATGACATCCATATTATTATGTCTTCCCATGGAGAAGATCCATTTCAGATATAATTTGTTCCGTGACTAAGCTTCAAGTCTGGAAGCTGTCCTCATTTTAACTGTTTATAATATTCGTACAGTCGTTTATTGAATCATTCATTATATGTCATAAATTTATATAGATTTTATATATATACAGCAGTTCTTTTGTTGTTATTAGTTAAATGCACGGGATTCAAAATAATATCCAATAAATTCAATTACTCAAGGTTCTAATCAAGTCATCAAAGCCATTGATACCACCCAAGTTCATATCGAAATTGTTAAAATCATACTCATTTCCATCGAATTCCAAAAATATTTGATTCTTATCAATCCAATCACAGCCTGTCTCCTGATCATCCTTACCATAACCGAAGTTTTCAAACTCTGTCAAGATACTAGGATCCATTTCTGGAAGCACCGTTTCATAGTTCATTTGTTCGTTAATTTTCTTAAGCTCTTCATTTTGGGATTTCTTGGTATCGAGCAGCTTGAAGAATTCACTCAACTTATCGTAGAGCTGAGGAAGAAGTCTCTTGATGTTTTCCATAAGATAGTTAAGAATCTTGGAACTTAAGTACCAATGCGTGGTGATCTTGTAAATACCACTCAACTCCAACTTGATGTATTCTTCGTAGATGTTCAAATCCTGCTGGGATGGGTTCTTGTTCTGAGATGACCAGATGTATGCAGATAAATGGACCAAACAGGCAAATGCCAAAGAACAAGCGTTCAAGGGGGTCCTTTGGAGGATATTCAATGGGTTTGTATCTATGAGTGTCTTAGTGATCAAATTGGCTGCATCGATAGTCTTTCTTGTCTCAATGATCTTTCTGGAATTGATCAAATTCGTCTTAGTTTCAGATGAAGCATTACCAGGAGCCCCGGATAGTTTCTTTTCTATGGATTTGAAGTTCTTTGGAATATTGTCCTTCCACAGGAAACTCAACGGTCTATGGGTAAAGATCTTAGCATAATTCAACATGATCAGACCTTGTTGGATGCCGTTATTGACTTCCCCCTTGGAGTTCAAAAGGTATGGGATCTTATAGAAATCTGGGTTGGAGAACTTCAATTCCCAGTTGGAAAGTAGGGCTGTGAGTTTGAAGTATTGATCGTCATTGGAAGTGGTGTGGTTATTGTTCAATCTGATGGAGTCATCAACAAGTTTGGAAGTATAAGCTCTTGTTTCGTAATCGAATTGGAATCTACTAGGCACAGTAGGAAACTTAATGAAACAAGTCATATTTGTCAATTTGGACAACGAGACACCGTCTGAAGAACCAATGATGATATCCAGGAAGAATAATTCCCAGAAACAACGTCTTGCATTCTCCTTGATATCGTTCATCGTCAGGCTTTTGATTCTCCTACTTGAGGTAAGGTACGTCATATTGATCTCGAATTCCCGTGTGTCGTTCAAATTCCCATTGATATCCTGACTGACCTCATTCAAATCCTGATTGTTAACGCCCAACCTTATAAGCAAACCAATAGCAGTGCGCCTTAACTCAGAGGCCAAATCATGCAATGCACTGATATGACATACCAAACCTAACAATACCAATGTCTGTAAGGAAACAATATCCTGTTCGTTCTCCTTGATGTACGTCTGCAACTTGACAGCGATCTGGAACACTTCCTGGATCCTGGTGTTATACTTGTTTGTCTCATATCCTTCTCCTATGAGATTCATCACTATCAGAAGTTCCTTTGGAGCACCAGTCAAGGCTAAGAATTGGTGAATCTGTTCAAGTGGTGGTAAGATTGGATGGGCCCAATGGAAATTCTTGTAATAGCTTTCAATGACACTGGACACATTGAATTCTTGGCTGAAAATGTCGTACTTAATAATGTCTTCTTGATTGAGTTCAATGGTTATTTGTTTGTCTGTACATGGCAATTTATCAAATGTCTTATCTGCCAAATAAGAACACGTCGATTTATCATGTCCATTAGGACACGAAGGCGTACTTCCATCTTCGGAATAACAAGGCAGATTGAAAGGTTGTGAGTTCGTAAGCTCGTTCTTCTTCTGCTTGACAACTTTGGTGGAAACTCCCTTCTTTCTGGACCCACCTCTGTTACTTTTCACATAAGAGCATTCCTTACCAGCAGTCTCACAACGTGTACATTTTGGCGAAGATCCATCACACTTTAGATGTCTGTGTCGACACTGAAGACAAGCTCTTGATACATGTTTGGCGTTGGGTCTGGATGGATCGATACTGTGTGTCTGACTGTGGCTGGTATTGGTACTAGTACTATTGTTACTACTATCAGCTGATGAGGCTGGAGAAAGCATGGCTTGTCCTGTGGATGATGCGAGTATTGGAGAATTCAAAGAATTTAAGGATGAGGAACGGCGAGTCTCTGATATTGGAGATGACAATAAGGGTGTTTCTGGCGTGTTGATGGCCTGATTGTAGGAGAGTTGTATGTTGTTGAGTAAATTGATATCCATTTTGTACTGTATTCTGCGTTCAATTTCCAAAATAAAACTCCTGGGCAGCGTGTATGACTATGCAGGTTCTTAAGTATGTAGAGATTTGAAGGCACTATAATTGTAATATTCAGTTGACACCTTTTATATTCTTGATACCACTAGAACCATGGTGTTTCAGACAGACCGTAAGCTATAGAAATCTCCACTGCAGCACTCTTTATATATATATACAATTAGAAGTTATTCTTCTACAACTGTCAGAATGAGTAAGCTGCTAAATTCTACTTCCTCAACCAGTTGATCGTACTGGATGCATATATGATTTTCAAACCCCGATGCTGTAAAGGAAACTGAGCACGTGACTCCTAGTAAATCTCAGCCATTTGACACAAAAGATGAACCCCGAATTTACTGTTAAACCCCTATTTTCCACCAGCGTTTTTGGTGGGAAGGTTCTGTTTTTTTTACATATTATTGATCCCCAAACTCGCAAATACAATCTTGATCACTTTATGGATTATTCACCCTTCAAAATTTCAATTTATCCCAACATTTAGCTTTAAATGTTAGGTCCGATATCTCAGGAAGCTGTGAGATCAACCCAAAAATTATTCAAACAGTTACAAGACGCATACCTTGCATAATTTAACAGGAAACTGGAAATCGCGGAATATATTGGTAACGTTAAGCGAGGTGAGTTTATGCAAGAATTGAATAGCTAATTAAAAGATTTGTCCCTATATTATTTTTATTATATATATATATATTTGTGTTAACTAACTAGTAATAAAATGCACAGTCACCTGTGCACACATACTTCACTGTCTTGTTTGTATCCTTTCCAAAGTTCACATGGGTCTTCAGCGTTACTACTCTAGTTGCAACTTGATTCGATCATTAATAAACAACAGACCAAGCTTATACGATATTCAGAGATCAAAACTAATATTGGTTAAGTCACAAATATTGTCTCACCAGTTACAGGCATCGAGAATATTCAATATAATTCATCAGTGATCACGAGCTGCGTGGTTTTTGAGTCTTGAAATATCTATGAATCAGATTTTAACTAAACGATTATATCTGTTAGAGAAAGAACAAAAAAAAGGTCAGGATCTCTAAAACAGATTTTTGAATCATAGCGCTCTTTGTCAACAACAATTGAATTGTGATGAATTGAATATCCTGTGTTCTTCTCACCATAGGATTAACTAAACTCAAACGTGTATATTTGCTGAGTCTAATCTTTCCTTCAAGTGATAACATATTCGAGAATGAAGGGAAACATACACCAATATCTTTGGCTACTAACTTTGAAGGTGATGATTTCCATATGCGCTTGGAAAGTTAATTGCTTTCGATCAAGATCCTCTACTTTAAATTCCATGTCCATGTAATGAATAAGCTGATGCCTAAACTCCACATTTATCTTTAAATTTTTAAGTTCACTATATTTAAAATATATTTCATGTGATATTTAACGGCCAACGTTATTTATTCAACTAATTAAATGAAATTTATGAAGCCCATGAACCATGTGGCGTAAATAATGTATACCACCTTCCAGAGTTGAGTTTTGAACTTCTCCAAATCTCAAACTGAACTACTGTACATATCAACCATGGATTATTAATAAGCTAGACGATCTAGTTTACTTAATGTTTTAGTTAGTTAAATTCTCGACTTCCATAATTAACAATGCGTTCTATATCCACATTGGATGTCACTATATCGTCATAAGTCCAATCTTTGTTGAGGCCGGTCATAGCATCTGAATCTATGCTAAAAGAAACAGTACTCCCAAGTGATCCATTCTTGAATACTCTTTGGAAGAAAGTGAATATTTTCCATATCAGAGATAAAACCAGTTTGATTTCTGAAGAGTAAAATATTGCCATCAGTAGTATCATTGCTGATATAAGAGGGATGGTTACAGTTAGAGTTTCAAATTTAAGGAATGATTTGATAATTGCGAACAATCCAGACAGAATTTTTTTGGTTGTGCTTCCTTGATGTGCAGATTGTTTGGGGAAATTTTGATTGATATTCAATGGCTGGACAATGTTTTCTTCCGTGTCATCATCTTGATTATAGTTCTTAAAACTGTTCAATTGATTGCTTAAACTTTGGATCTTCATATCCTGTAATGTTGATTTCTTCTTAATTGAATCGAACAACACAGAGTTGATATTCTTCTCCTTAATGACTTCTTCTAATTGTTGTCTAAGGTATTGGTTTTCATTTTTCAATTTCTGCATATTATTCTTTTGTTGATTTATCACCAATTCCAAATTCTTCTTGTTGATATATCCAAGATCCTCAAACACTTGATTAGAAGGTGAAAAGGTTGTGGTCCGTCCCATTGGAGACCGTCTTAGTATCTCAGCTAATTCTTCATTACTATTATCCTGTCGGTTATAGCTGAATCTTCTTGGTGGAGTTATGGGCATCTTTGGGGATTTTCTTAGTTGTTGTGGTGATTTCAAAATACTTTCCAATGGTCTTTCTTTCTCTTCAAACAACTTGATATTCGTACAATTTTCAATCAACTTTGCGATATCATCTTTAGATATCTTTTCAAAGGAATACTGAGGGCTGTACCTTCTCAATTTGATTCTCTGAGACTCAGATAGTAGTTTAGACCCATGTTTCTTCTCCATTACTTCAACAAATGTTTCTAACTGTGTTCTAAGAAGGAAGTTCTTCCCTGTTATATCAAACTCCTTCCATGCTGATTCAAAAACTTCATAAGTAGTGGCCATTTGATAGGTAAACGGGTATCGTGGTGTTCTATCTGATACTGTGGGTGTTTTGAGTATTCATAAGATAACAATAATAGTTTAAGCAAGGTGGGAATGTTTGTTCGACTGATATTTAACCAGAGGTTATCCCTTAGCTCCTTTGTTATATGGTTTAAATCCCAGATATTTTATTTTGAAGTGGTGAGCATGAGGCGGGCCCAGCCGCATTTGACCGTTTCAAACCTGTGCCAAGCGTTGGCCTGCATAAATGATTTGAATATCAAACAATCTTCAGACAAATATCCTCGTCCTGTAATTAATTGCTTCAAATTAAGAGTAGTATCTGGCTACAACTCTGAAAGATCTTATCGCAGTGCGGATACTACATAGTTAAGAAGTAGAAGACAAATGATTCCAAAAGAGATTAAAATTTGATAGAAATACACAGTTGAGTAGAATTAAACAATCCTTTTAAATCAAAGCTAGCAGATGAGCGAGCAAGCAGGTAAACCTTACTTGGAGTTGAAACAAGCACACAATAAACTGATGACAATCTCCAAAGGACTTTGTGATTGTTGTTGTTGTTGCTGGTATGGCTGTTGGTTTTGGTTTTGGTGCTGCTGTTGTTGGTGATATTGAGGTTGTTGTTGGTGTTGTGGTTGTTGTTGGTGGTATGTGTTTTGTGGTTTGGCGTATCCTCCCAGTGGTTGTATGTTGCTCCAAGCGTTTGGAATGGTGGCGTTTTGTAAGTTGACAACAAGAACACCAGTGTTTTTAGGATCAATGTGACATTGGAAATTACCCTCCCTACAGAGATCTTCGACAGCTGGTTTAATCTTTGCGACACCGTTTTGAGAGTGGATACCCTTACCAACGATAACGTTCAACACAGATTCATGTCTTTGGATACCGGCAATCATTCTTCTCTTCAAGATATACTCGGCTTCCTTCACATACAACCCATGTAAATTGATTTCGTTAGAGCTACTATCAGCGTTGTTCTCAAGGAAGACATACTCGGCGGCTCTGAAATTGTAATCTTCGGCCACTTGAAGCTGTTGTTTGGCTTGTTCTGAAAGCTGTTTGGCTCTCTCACCATCACCTGCCTTGTAAGCCTGTTGTGATTCGGCTGAGAGACCCTGTCTTTTCTTGTAAGCTTGATCAGCTAAATCTCTAAGTTTCTTGTACTCTGGATCAGAAACATGATTATAATCTTTTTGACCACCTAATAGGACTTGTTAGTATTTATTTGGCATAACATAGCAAACATATTTTAAAAGTTAACATACCAGAGATTAATTGACCTCTATCCATAGCAGCGGAAGCACTCATGATTTTAGTAAATTGTATGTGACTAAATAAAGAGTGGCAGGGTACCTGTCAACAGAGAATCGGCTGGTTAGAGCTTGGAAGTTCTTTTTAAAGATGTTTATGGATTAAAATAATTTTATCAATTCATTTGGATTTAACCTGTATTTGCAGCTACTTAGAACCTGCAAGATGACAGATAATATATAATTCCATATGGAAACAAAAGTCAAGCATTGACCGCAAATGATTGGCAGTCCATGGAAGGATTCTTGTCGGGGGACTGAAGAAAATCAGTTAGCCCTAAACGTACAGACTGTGCACACGTGTTTGACTTGAAAAAAAAAGGGCTGAAATACATCCGGACATTTCTGAGGGACAATCTCATGCCTAATGCCCTACTCAAAACCCACTCACTGTGGTCCATACCAACAATCAAAGTGTTGAAAAATTTTGTTCCTTCTGAATTATAAATATTTCAGAACAATCTAACCTAGACACCAATATCATCGCTATACTATTTATTTATATTAATTAACTAAGCATTAACTATCACAATGGCCAAGCAAACCCCAAAGCAGTATGTTCTTACCAAAAATCATATTAACTTTCTATTTTCTTAAAGATTCATTGGCTTATTACTTGAGTATCTTAATTAAGATTTGATAAAGCTGGTTCTTTACTCTAATCTTTCCCATATTTTATATGGTTTTGTAAATCTCAAAACCAATATATTTTATTCTTATACCTTAGTTTATAATTCCTTTCGGGGTTTCTAATGGTTGAAAAGTCATGGGATGTCATAGTTTTGTTTTTATATTGAACCAATCCTATACTTCCTCTGAACTTTATCCTACTCAGTCTGAAGACTTTGTGTGATAGAATATAAATACTCGTCGAATGCTCTTTTGGGCATGTCGATGAATCTCTATTGATCTGGAAACTTATTTCATGTTTGAATTACGAATACTAATACCATGTTGATAAAGAGTTATCACTGCTGAACAAGTTTTAGTTCCAGAATCTCAATTAAAGAGAAACTTAGCCTCCGCTAAGGCCTCTGAAGCCGCTGCTGCTGAAAGAGCTGCCCGTAAGCAAGTACGTTACTTTTGTTGAAACCATTTTTATTTTACCAAGTCAAAGAGTTTGAAGCGATTGATTTTTGTTTTAGTGATGATACTCATATTTTAAACTGGCTAGCCATGTGCGATGTTGTCTGTTTGTTAACCATCTTTCGGGACTGATATTTTAATTTTGTCATCACTTCAAACTTTTTGTGCTTTTTTAGGTCGAAATATCATTACTTTTGAATCCAAAATACTAACATGTTTTAATTAGGCTAACAAGGAAAAGAGACAAGCTTTATTCGAAAGAACTGCTGCTTACCAACAAGAATACTACAACCAAGAAAGAGCTATTGTTGACGCTAAGCGTGAAGCTAAGGCCGCTGGTTCTTACTACGTTGCTGCTCAACCAAAGTTGGTCTTTGTTGTCAGAATCAAGGGTATCAACAAGATTCCACCAAAGCCAAGAAAGGTTTTACAATTATTAAGATTGTTACAAATCAACGCTGGTGTTTTCGTTAGATTAACCAAGGCTACTCAAGAATTATTGAGATTAGTCGAACCATACGTTGCTTACGGTTACCCATCCTTATCCACCACCAGACAATTACTTTACAAGAGAGGTTACGGTAAGGTCAACAAGCAAAGAATCCCATTATCTGACAACGCCATCATTGAAGCTTCTTTAGGTAAGTTCGGTATCTCCTCCATGGAAGATTTACTTCACGAAATCTACACTGTTGGTCCAAACTTCAAGCAAGCCAACAACTTCTTATGGCCATTCAAGTTATCCAACCCATCCGGTGGTTGGGGTGTCCCAAGAAAGTTCATCCACTTCATCGAAGGTGGTGCTACTGGTAACCGTGAAGAATTCATCAACGCTCTTGTCAAGAAGCAATTATAAGTTTCCTAACTTTGTATTGTTTTTTTTAACTAAAGCTGTTACTTGGATTCAAATGAGGGGGGTTTATAAGGGAAATGTGTAATATCAAAAGATGTTTTGTTTATTCGCCTTCAACATTTTATTAGAATAGGGGGATTTTCTCCATTCTTTTGGGTATTTTTGTATAATAATTTTAATGAGGTTTTGATAAGGTAATTTTGGATTCAGTGTAAAATGGTTTTGATTTGAAATTGAAATTGACCTTATAGATCTTGTTATACTGTAGATTGTAGAGGTGTAGAGGTAAGCGCACTCAAATCGTTCTATGGACAAATTTTTGTTTAAACGGTATGCACTATAACGCAGATTGTTTTGTGTTTTTGGACATTCTTATGTTAGGATTGATATGATTGGGAAAAGTTCTGCTCAGGTACAAGATTTCTTTTATAGATGAAATGTATAAAAGCAAACATATGAAAACTTTACGGGGGAAAAAAAGTTAATGACTAAACACAACGAATAGAATTCTGAAGAGAAAACTTTGAGATCATCTCATCTGATCCCGTAGACTTGTTCTTATACTCGAAATGAACAATCAAATCAAATCTTATACCACCACCACCACCACCTTCTTCTTCCTGAACACAAGGTCTTCTCAGTATCTTATTAGCCTCATCGGTTTTACCCTCATGAATCAACCTTAATACGACCTCAGGACCACAGCCAAACATCTGTACACCCACCTCATGATACAGAACTGTATCAATCTCAATCAACTTCAACTCACCAAAACGATCTCGTTTTACTCTAAAGAACCTTACCTTTAGACTCCATAGTAGTGAAGAGGTGGCATCTTGGCATAAATTCCTGTTTGGATGTTTAGAAATGGACTTCTTACATTCACTACAGCCAGTATAGAAGACATCTGGACAGTGTGAGTAGTTTTGAGAGATGGCTTCTTTGGAAATATGAATACTTGAGAAATCCAATTCCATTTCCAACAATTTGAAATATGACTCGCTTGTTAAGACTGCCTGTGGAGTGTCTTTCATCTTCTTTAAAACACGATATGATTGGTCAAAGTTTGGTTTGGATAGCACTAGTTCTCGGTCTGTAATCCGTGCTGGTCGTCCTGGTGCGTAGTAATAATCATTCCTGGATAAGTCTACTTGGATAAAATCGGAGTCAGAGTCATAGCCATAGTTGTAATCGTAGAAGTTAAGGGGTTGTCCTTCAAATTCGTCATAACCAGTCCATTCATCAAAGTATCCCTGGGGCATGAGTTCAAGAACTTCTTCTCCATCATCATCATCATCATCATCATCATCATCATCATCGGAGATAACAATAACCTCAGCTCTTTCATCATAATCTCCTTGCCGCAGTGGTTGCTGTTGGGTATGTGGTTGTATGACAGAAGCTACTGGTTCATCAACTTGGTAAATCAACTTCAAAGCTTCTTCAAAACTGATACCTCTTGGTATTTCATTAGATGTACCTTGAAGCTGTTCTGTATTTTCATCCTCACTCTCTGTGTCGCTTCTTTCCTCCTCCTCATCGTCATCAGATAGGAGAAAGTCGAGTTTCCTGTGTTTCTTTGTAGTTGACGGTTTGTGTCTTTTGGGGCTTGGTAGTATTTGAATGTCTTCTGAGTCTGAATCACTGATATTAATCACTCTGCGTTTATTGATAGTGTTTCTGGTCATCTTGATGTTGTTGTTGTTGTTGATACCATTACTACTCTAATCACGTATCTCTCTCTCTAAAACTACAGCTGTGGTCACTGGTCAATTTTAATGTATAATTATTAATTGTTAAAGTTTTTTTAAATTAAAGTTTATGAGTATTTACCCCACCATGTTCTTTTTTTTTTAAGTTTTGAGCGTAATTTTTACATCTAAATTTCAAGATCATCGGACAAATCGGTGATCCTAATGGTGCGTCTGTCTGCATGTTTCAAATCCCTTCTGCAGATGGAAATATGGCACCTGTGTTCACTGTAATACAAGATCTAATACTCTGTGTTCAAACATCGATAACCAGGAAGAAATTTCATCTTCAGCGTTGTTTTTTTTGACTATCGGTTTCATTAGTGGAAGGTGTATCACTAAAATCACCATACTTGTCAGATTGGAGTATTGTCGACAAACACTTCTCAGTGTTATTTTGTGTGGTATTAGCAGCAATTAATGGGAGAGGGATTTTACTTGGGCCACAGATTGGTGTCTGAGTAGAATTTTGAGTTGTTGCAGTCATATTTGAAAATTTTCTAC